>VWZZ01003947.1:386272-444432 GCA_013399095.1 Psophia crepitans | reverse complement strand
CGGTTGGACTAGGTGTTCCTTGAGGTCTCTTCCAACCTTAATGTCTCTATTCTATTCTTTCTCCTCTTTTCCCAGCTGGTGCAAAGGTTCGCAGGGATGGGGGGAGATCCCAGCAAGAGCAGGTAGGAAACGACGCTTGAGTTAGCAATGAGGGGGCAAAAGAAAAAAGCAATCACAGCTCTTAGAAGTCCTTGCTCTTTTACTTTCTTTAAAGTACCAAAAAACTAGGTGGTTTCATTAAAATTAGGAAAAATTTGGATGGTGACCTACCCTCACTAGTTAGCAGCATGCTTCAAAGGAGCCACTAAAGCCATTTCAGAGCGCTCCCTTTCTGGAAACGAGATTCACAGAGGAGTCTGTATGCTTGAGAATGTGGAGCACAATCTGAATGGAGAGAAGTCAACTGGCAAAAGATATTCCCTGAAAGGTAAATGTATTTATTCATTCTATGGCCTTTCTGCCTTATGTTAAATTTATGAGCTTTTATATTCTGTTATATTTTCAGCGTTCAGCTCAGAAAACCACAGTCACGGCACAGAACGAAAAAATCCCATAAAGTCAAAAAGCATAAAAAGAGATTTAACTGTCTCCTCTTAATTTCTTTCTTCTCCCTAGGATAAATCTTTGATACAGGCTGAACAGCTCGGCTACTCTTCGGTGGGAGTAGGGGAAATGCACGCCTCCTAAAACTGCTGCACATCTCCTTGGCTGTCACCATAGCCCAAACCAAAAACACCTCCAGCCCACGGCACAGAGACAGGGATGGAGTCTGGTTCCTGTCCACTCACCAGCAACTGCAGGCAACAGAGAAATCACAAAATCATAGACTCTTTAATGTTGGAAAAGACCTCTGAGATCATCAAGTCCAACCATCAATGCAACACCACCATGTCCCAAAGTGCCACGTCTACACGCTTTTTGAATGTCTCCAGGGATGGTGACTCCACCACCTCCCCGGGCAACCTGTTCCAATGCCTGACCACTCTTTCTGAGAAGAAATTTTTCCTAATATCCAATCTCATCCTTTCCTGGAGCAATTTGAGGCCATTTCCTCTTGCCCTATCACTTGGGAGAAGAGACCAACATCCACCTCACCTCAATGTCTTTCTTGCAGTGAGGGGCCCAAAACTGGACACAGCACTCGAGGTGCGGCCTCACCAGAGCTGAGTACAGGGGGATGATCACTGCCCTAATCCTGCTGGCCACACTATTCCTGATTCAAGCCAGGACGCTGTTGGCCTTCTTGGCCACCTGGGCACACTGCTGGCTCATGTTCAGCCGGCTGTCAACCAGCACCCCCAGGTCCTTTTCCTCCAGGCAGCTTTCCAGCCACCCCACCCCAAGTCTGTGGCACTGCTTGGGGTTGTTGTGACCAAAGTGCAGGACGCGGCCCTTGGCCTTGTTGAACCTCATACTCAGGTTTCTCTGGAGCCTCTAACGCTGCCTGTGCTGCTGCCATCTGTAAATGCCCACATGAGCTTGGTACCAAAACCACGTCAGGTCTGTCCAATCCATCTTTGATAGCTGCAAAGTGCTGAGCCCTAATATACAACAGTATGTTCGTCAAAATTATTCCATTTTCGACCTAGAACACACACACACACACACACAAAAAGGTTTTGATGAGGACAGGCAGGTCTGCCAAACAAAATCTGTCTAAAAATCTTCTCAAATTACAAAAAAAATCCACTACTTTATTTTGCTCTTTCTCTCTAAAAGCTGTGAGCTATGAATCTCCCCAGAACAGAGCCCATTAACGCAGCCTCTAACAACCTGTAGCACCAGTGGCACCATCCAGCTGTCACCACCATGCCTAGTCAGGCTTCATTCTTGGAAAAAAGCAGGAACACCGTACCTGGGGTTTTGTATCAGAAGAATGCAAGGCTAGAAAATAATTACTGTGTTTAGAAAAAAGATACAAGATAAAGCATCCACTGTTAAACTCTATCATCCCACCTGGTTTCTAACTGAAAGGCAATCAGCCAGCCCTAAGAAAAAGACTCCAAAATGGGTTACAACAAACTGAACAGGAGAAAACAAAGCTCTGAAAATTAAGCTTTAAAAGTCTGCAAGGACTCTTCATCTACAAGACTAAACTTCCTTATTCTCACAATTTTACTGTAAGCAGCTGTGATATTCGGAGCGATTCCTTAAACCTTTACCTGAAGTCAGGCACATTTTAAGAAAACACATTTCTTTTATATATATATATATATGTAGAATATAGTACATAGAGAATACATACTTTACTTGGGTTTGAGGAAAAAACTTTAAACAGTGTCAATATTTAATTTTAATGTCACAAAGCAAAATTCCAGAAACTCAACTCCTGCTCCTCAAGAGGAGGCTGGCAGCACTGAAACTTGAAAAAGGAATTTTAACTTTCAAACCTCCATTCATAGTCTCTTCATCACCTGCACACGGAATACTTTCACTTGGTTTTGTTATACAAAAAAAGCCACCTCTCTCATTTCTGAATAGAATCACTGATTAGCTGTCAATTTTTAAATTGAAAACACGATTCAAACAAGACAGAGTATGTACAACAGGAATGCGAAAGACACTGTTTTTTTCCTGTGTAATTTTTTCTGTCTTCTCCTATTGCACGAGAACCTCAGTCATGTGTGTTTTCTCTCGGTGCTCTGTACCGTTCAGCCCAGCTTTTGTCAGAGGATGCTAAACCTGGTGCTGAAGGTGCACGTGGCAGCACAGAGCGGCTGTGAACAAAGTTGGGCCAAGAGCACCTCTGGCGTACAGTGCAAACGCGGCGAGGTCTTCACTGCTGCGAAGCAAATGCGAAGCAACAGTTTGGGGCACATTTGAGTGTTCCTGACTCTTATGATGTCATTCAGCAATGCAGACGATGCCACGAAATGCACAGTCCTCAAGGCTGGCAGAACAGATGGAGCCTTAACCTTTACTGGAGACTCCAGTTACACAGCTTCTGCATCTTAAATAATTTATACGATCTGATCATATGGGAGCTTCAGC
Source organism: Psophia crepitans (assembly GCA_013399095.1). Lineage (NCBI taxonomy): Eukaryota > Metazoa > Chordata > Aves > Gruiformes > Psophiidae > Psophia > Psophia crepitans. Next base: position 441,441 of record VWZZ01003947.1, on the reverse strand, counting down.
TGTGGAAACAGATGATGCTGAAACAAGATCTGATCCAATCTGTTCACTCACCACTGTTCAAAACCTGGGAAAGGTGAACAGGTCACCCGGCAGCCCACGGCCCGTAGAGGCACGGGACTTTCAGCCCCAAACACTTGTTTATTCCTCTTTATTGCATTTAAGACGACTCAGCGTAGGTTTGCGGTGCACCACATTTGCTTCAGCTCATCAACTTTAACCCAATTTTGCTCTAAAACCAACCAAAAGTTTTCCCCAAATTACAGTTCGGATGCTCTGCAGATGAAGATACACATTAGGCAACCACTGTATACCTCACCATACAGATACCTACGTAACCAACAGCAGCTTGCTCTTACAATAGAAGTGGTGAAAAGGACCCCAATATTAATACACCGAGAAGAAACGTGAGGCTGACAGCAGCATTTGTGCTGACTCTCAGGACGGGCAATGCTGCAGAGGGGGAGGCGTGGCACAGCCCACTCAGGGCTGTGGGCACCGTTAGCCCAGCGCCGCAGCAGAGCAACCACGTACCAGCACGCGTTTGTCTTTACACTGAGCAGAGGAGTGAGAAGATGCAAGTGAGGAAGCAGCACGAGTACGTTACCTAAGTCAGCCTCAGAAATACAAGTCACACCCCATTTTTAGCGTGCCTTTTAAACATGGGGTGTCTGAAAGCTCCCACGAAACCATTTAGGAGAAACATATTAAAGTAAACCAGTCCCGGTTCAGCTTACTTTAATATTCCAGACTCAAAATCTGTTTTATAAAAGCTGATTCACAAACAGACCAAATATCACTGCTCTGGGATGTGCAACAAAGAGCAGGGCAGATGGTCGGGGTGGCAGCAGCTTCGCTCATCTGATTTTAATCCATCACCACAGCTCTGTCAGAGCACTCAGTCATGTGCGTTTCACTTAGTTACTTGCTCGGTTCACGCATGGCATCCGAAAAAAGCCCGCTGAACAAGATGTACAGCTCATATCTACTATTCAACCCTGCCAGCATTACTGGTTTTTTTAAACAAGCATGGAAAAATAAATTTGCTCTTGGCTGAGAGAACCTCTGCCAGGTTTTCCATCCTAAGTGCGTTTTAATTTGATCGCCGCTCAAACTTTTCAAAAAACAGTATTTAATGAAAACAAACAGATGTACAACTGTCGAATGTCACTGTAAGATTGTTAACGTGTGTCATCACCAAGTTTTAATAGCAAAACCAAAAAAAATAACAAAATTGAGACTTACGACAGGGTAATACAGTTGCTATAGAAGTCCAGGATTCACAAACACCATCCTCCCAGCAGAGAGGAGCTCCTACGCGCAGACCAAGCGGGCGCCTACGTCAGTGTCGGCGTGCATGCGCACCCATGCGGCTCCCACGCGTGGGCTGGTCTCATCCCAATTCCATTAGCCACCCCGCAGCACCCTCCTGCCCTCCCACTGCTCATCCTCATCCCGTCTGCTGCAGGGCAGGTCACTTCTCAGACACCTGATTCAAACAGAAAACCCCTAAAAATATATAGAAAGATATAGTTTCCATCAGATTGGCTATCTGAATTGACTCATCCAGCATGGTCACCCAACCTGACCTGCTGAGGAGTGGAGCTATGGGTGGAAACCTCTGCGCAGGGGAGGACACAGCTCCCTTTGGCAGCAGCTCTCCAAGTCCACGCTGTAACCTCCTGCATAAATACACCTGCCTAAATAAGCTCCGAGTTATCAACCGAGGCAGCTTCTCCAGAGGATAACTCAACTTAGAGCAGGTGCTGCTCATACAAATGAAAAGGCAGAGCCAAAGAAGGACAATTTGGAAAGATACACTGGGGATACGGTCAAAGAGATCACAGACACCAGGTTCTTTCACCCAGCCACATTCATGCTTCAAAAATACCAGTATCAACGTTATGACTCTATTTCTAAGAATAAAGCTGAATAAAATGATCAATGTTTTCTCCCTCTACTTTCCACAGGAAAGCGAAGCAAAGAGCCCGTCTAAACTTCCTTTCCTTCCTTAATGAAACTCTTATTGATTTTTCATCCTTGTGAATCATTGCCTTGGAGCAATTTCTTTCAGCCGCAGGTTCTCACATTTAATTTGCATGCATGCTTAAAGGAAAGTTTATCAACAGTGTCTCTGGAGAGATACTAAAAGGGGTTTATGAGAAAGTTATGAAATTTTACACATGCCATTTACCAATCTAGTTTCAAAAAAAAAAAGTCAGCCTAGAATAATTCATGATATTAACAATCAGCAGTTTCACGTAGCATCCTGTGCCACCTCCGTGCAGCTGTCGGTGCGTGCAGACAACAGCTATCAGCCTGAATAGATGTATGCTGATAAAGAACAGAAATAACAACACACCACCACAGAAATTCCTTTAGATGTATAGATCTTACACATGCTAATAGCTACCTGAAGATGTCTGACCAGAACATGTGTACGTGTCAATAGCCTAGCAGGGTAGTTACTAGTAATAAAATGTATATTCAGGACAGGCATGAAGAAACTGTTAACGATTTAAAAGAAATTATTTTAAAAAAAAAAAAAATCCATCAGCACTACACAGTAACGGACAGCTTTGCCAATACCATCAAAGTCATGAAAAGAAACAAACCTCTGATAACTTATTCTTAAGCTAGAACTTCACAGCTGCTTCAATTGCTATTTACATGGGAAAAAAACTAAAATGCTGTGGACCTTCTAGTTCTGATTCATGGAAAATATGCTAATTTTACTTGTCAATGGAGGAAGCAAATTTATGGGCCAACGGGCATCATCCCGGATACAGTAATTCAACTGTTAGCCAGGTTCAGATCTAAGAAAAAAAAAATGCTTACAAGTCAGTATTTTGCGTTGTGATTAATATTGTTGAAATGGCACTGTCCACAGATAAAAAGGATTGGCTAGAAACGGTTTCAGAAGACCTGAAAACAAGGACCTTTCACAAAGTATCTAGGCTTTGGGGGTGGGGGGCGGGAAGGGAAAAAAAGGAATCAGAAGAGAAGTCAGGCCCTATAAAACTTATACTTCTAGGGAAAGAAAAAAAGAATTAAGTCTGTTGCTTTAGTCTACCTGTTGTCCTCGAGAGGTGAAGCAGGAACAAAACTTCACAGAAACCATCTTTTTCCCATTTTCTCATGTGTCTGTCTTTTTGTTAAAGTACCAACTTAAATAGTATTCTCCTAATGCTGATAATACAATTGCCCTTAACCATTTGCCAAACGATTAGGGAAGGAATTAAATAGGGTTAACTAGCTAGTACCAATTAGTATTTACCAGCAGCAATCTAGAACAGAGCCTGCAGCTGAGAGCAAAGCAGAGGAGAGAAACCACTGTCAGGCACAGGAATCGGACAGACAGACAGACAGACTGTGTGAGAAGGTCAGACGCGCGATCTGAAGGGTGCCGAAGGAATGAAAGTCCTTGAACTGCACAGGAACAACCTCTGGATGAAGCTGAATGAGATTACTTATGTAGGATGCTTATTCCACCACAAAGAAAAGTGGCAACACTAGCACATGCAGCAAAAAGGAGATTTTACAGAGACTGAAAAAAAAATAATCTCATCTGTTGCTCGTGACAACTAGGATTCTACTCCAAAGATGTTTAAGAACTGTGAAAAGTTATATTCGGATGAGAAAAGGTTAGAGGAATTTTTTAACTCTCACAAAATAGCCAATACCAAGATAGTGAGATTAAAAGGAAGAACATTTATAAAATCCTACATGAAGCAAACATGAAAAGGTTGCCCAGCTGCAAGATAACTGAGTAATGTAACCTTTCAAAGCAGCAACAAAAAGCGATTAGACCATCCCTCGGATTGAGAATGATTGATTATTACTGCTAATATTGGAACCAAAGTTGACTGTAATGCTTTTTATGTAATTGCTTTATTGAATGCTGCACAGCTTCATTTGGTAATATATTCAGAACATTGCAAGTTTACCGTTTCTTTAGCTCCTGATACACTAAGACACACAGACATATAGTTACAATATATTTATCCCAATTATATTGCATTAAATGGCATATACTAAGGTTAGCTCCTGACCTTTCAGTTAAGGTCTGTGGGGAATCTTCTGCCTGCAGAATCATCTAGTAGATTTCAGTACCAGCAACTTTCCATCCTCAGCATCTGTTCACCAGTTTATTCCATAAACTGAATCAAAATACCTTAAATCTGATTTGGAGCCTTGTGTGCTGTAATAATTAAATCATTTTGAGGACTTTGAAAGCTGGCTCATCTATTTAAAAAAAAAAAAATCAATCAAGGACAAGTAAATCACAGTGAATAAAATGAGTACGTAAAACTTCTTTTTTTAATATCAGAGTACATTACAATTTAAAAATATCTATAGGCAAAGCAGGGATTTTTTTTGTTGTTGTCACCTTTGTTTTCATTCAAAAAAGCAGCCAACAATATTTAAACCTAGCTGCAGAGAATTACATTTCTCACCTACTTTTCAATTTATTTCATTTGTTATCCCCTCGCGTCACTCCCTACTTTTTTGGAGAGAGTCCTAGCAAAGGTCACTAGTCAATTAGCCATCAATAAACACCTAACAGGAGAGTGAAAATTTCAGGCTGCCTGAACTCCTATTACCAAACCAAGCAATGTTTGAAAGCTTGTAACAAAAGGCATTAAGCACCTTAGCGTGTTCCAAACACACATATAACGTTACCTTTAAAGCAGTAAGTATGAAAAAATATCAAAGAAGGTGTGTAATGCCAAGCTTTATCATCTATTGCGTATATTGACTTAACTGAGACACGCTCACTTATCTACAAAGCAAAAATTGGGTTTTAAGTACTGTACTTTGCAAGACCCTCAGGGCACAATAACATTACTGCCATCCTTTACTCCGACTTCCCGTCTCCCATTTGATCCTCCTCCAGTTTTGAAACCATTGCAGCTACGTTTCTATTTCTGCCACCACAGCAGTGTCCTCGGCCGGATGGCAACGCAATTATACAGAGCTGGCTTACGAATACACGCAAAAAATAATGCGGAAACATACACACACACAGAGACACTTACACGTAAGCAACACACTTAACACGGGCCATAACTTCCACCTCAGTGCTACGCGTACAAAGACACAGGTCACAAAGGTTTTCTTAGCACTTTGCAGAGGGACACAGAAGACGGAGCACTGCTATTTCCTCAACGGAAAAGTGTGATCAATAATAGTTAAGTTTGGACAAACCCTCGTTATCTGATTTCTGCAACTTCAAAACGACCCCGTGCCGGCTGCCTGTTAAGCACAGACACAGCTCCGCACGTTACAGGCTCGCTGCTGACAGGGAGCAAAGCGAACTTCGGCAACACGCGTCTGCAGGACCACGAATTCTCACGTTAACAGTCGTTTAAATCAAGGTACAACTACACTAGGGTTATGAAATATTTAATGCCAGATGAAAAATACATGTACTGCATTAGTTTAACTGAAAATATTGAAAACTTAGGGAGGTTACTTAGTCTAGTCATACACCGCACGCGTTTAAAACACAGAGCTGCAATCAGGGTTTTTTGCAATTCATTTTTACTTCTGCTTGAATTCAGCATTACTTTATTAACAGGAGCAAGAATATTAAGGGAATGACAATAAAAACTTCATGTGAGCACTACCTTATGTGCACTATATTTAATAAAAGAACTTCGTAAAAGTTCCTGTTGTTTTATCATTACAGCCTCCTTTTAATCCTTGTCTGTAAAAACTCCAATTCTGTCACCCATCCAGGCAGCTGCTTCAAAACTACGCAGCTAATACACATCAGAATTTAATAAATGTACAGAAATAATTTTTCTATATCCAGTGTCTCTATTGTGAAGATTTTCAAAAGCTGGAAGTGCTTATTTTGCTTAAAAGCAACCGGGTGATACAAGTCAATTTAACTAATGGGTCACAAGATCTTAAAGATGTCACAAGTAATTTATTTTTGTCTTCAGCAGCTTCAGACTTGTGAAATTTATGGTTATAAATGTCATGCTGTAGAGAAGTAAAAAATGCCTCACACACATAGCTGGATATTTTTAAACTATCGATATCTGAAGGTCTCTGGATCTCAGGGGTGACAGCATAAACCCCGGAGGACACCCGTCAGTGAAGAAGCCCAGGCGATAACACAATAAGCACCAGCTACCCCCTCGCCCTGTATTTAATCATGCGGCCTGCACCACCAGCCATGGCTCATACTTCTGTTGACCTCTGCAATAAAGACTTATTAAAGTACCTACCTCACAGATTTAATTTTTTAAGTATATTGAAAATCTAATACTTGAAATGCCAGGATTTTTCAGCAAGTCACACGGCTCGAACTATTATTGCAAATAAAGCGTGGGAACACTTTTAAAGTTGCCGCTGACTAAGCTGGGGAACATGAATCCTTTTATTAGCGCTTCACGCTGCGCAGGGCATCAACGTAACTCTGAACTTGTTCGCAGGTACTCGGGCTGCGCTGGTGGCATCAGCCCCTTCTCAAAGTCTCCTGCTCAAAGTTTGACAGCATTGCTTTCTAAAGAGACACAAAAAGCTTTTACAACCAGATACTGTGGAATGCACTGACGAGGGGGAAAAATACATCAATGAGCGGGCAAAACCAAGCAGCAGATATATAAATATAAATAATATATAAATAAATAATGTGGGTTTCCTGGTTCTTTCCCCGGGAACAGCTGGGTACCAAGCCGTGCGAGTTGCGGTGCGGCAGCGACGCAAGCTCCACGTTCGAGGCGTTGGGCTGGCTCCTTTTTGAACATATGCCCTTTCAAGTGAAATTAATCACTCTCTTTATCACTCCTGCAGCATCTGGAGCCATAATCATTACCCAACTGCTGAGAAAGAAATGAAACCACTAATCGCACGGGGAGTAGGGCTTAGCGTTCCGAACCGGCAAGTTTTTATTAAGTTCTCATTTGAAAAGGGATTTTTCATGGCTAGCCTTCCAGGACATGCCACACAAACGCTGGAGATACTTCAGCAACTGTCTACAACTCGTCCTCCAGCACATAGAACCAACATATTCAGAACTGCTATAATGAGGTTTTAGCATGCTTTTCCAAATTTAGCTCTACAAACCTAAGTCGCTGTGATACACGACTATGACATGGAGATACATTTGATCATGAACTTTAAAAGGTCTCTGGGAGAAAGAACTGCAGAAGTCTACGAGCTGGTAGACACCAGGCAGCATAACCAAGAGTAAGGACCAGATAGTGCCCTCTGGATTCACACACCGCCCTCCTCCTCATCACAGCAGGAATTCCCAATGCAAACTGAAACTTGGATACACGAAACGACTACATTAAGTGGGCATGTCATCATATCTACCCACTAGCCGAGGGCGATGGAAAGAAATCATATGAATACTATGCCAATAATCTGGATTACCAGGGAATATCTCCTGTCCCTTCTAATGTCTCTGTTGCATTTTCCTGGGTCGTACCATTCAAATTTTTTGAAAAGAAAGAATACAAAGAAACAGGAGGACTATTCTCATACATACCAGATTAAGAAAAAAAAAATCTAGGGAAATAGGGGTATCAGTGAGCAGACTACCCAAAACTCACGTCCCTAGAAAGAGTCAGCTGCATTGTCTGCATACTGGGAACAGCAACAGGCATTTTAGAGATTTCTAATACAATTTTCTGTATTTTCACCCATAATAATTCTGCTGTACACAAGAGCCGAATGGAAAGTGATTCCCCCTATATACTGAAATCGTTCAATTAAGTGGCAAAGCGAAACTCTTATTCTAACTAACTTAAGATATAATTATTAAAAAAAAAAAAACCTGCAGGGTTCTGAGCAAGGGCAGCAGAATAATTAAACCTAGTCCTCTTCTGAAACAGGCTGAAAATGTGATCATCCATTTTTAATGCTCCGCCTATACGTAACAGAAATCTTTCCAACAGCTGCATTCAATTAAAAAAATATTAACCCCAAGGAAAAAGCACAAAAACATCCCCATCTGTTTTTCTTGCCACTCACTGTGCTGCTTTTGTGAGTGAAATATGTACAACAATACAATCCAGCAAAGTTGAATGAAAAGTGCCACAATTCCAATAATAAGCTATTTTTCTTTTTTTTTTTTAAATGAACAATTTAAAAGAAACCACTTTTGCAGATTTTCCCCCGTGACCCGCAGCTCTGTTCCCATAGTAACTATTGAGGAAAGAAAAGGATAAGACGCCTAACTTACACTATTCCCAATACCAACAAAAACCAGAAAAAAAGCACCTTATTCTCCAAAAACTATTATTCTCAGGAAGGAAAGAGGGACATTAAAAGATTAGTGTGAATCTCCTGTGTAATCTAGTTTAAACCACCACCTACTGAACACTTGATGTCGGTTAGACAAAGATATTTGTTAAAGCGTGTGCTCTTTGTGTAAAAGAACTATTGAAATAGTTTTGCAAGCCCAACAAAAACAACACTGCCAGGCACATGCTGGAAAAGCTTACATGTGAACTCAGCGAGCACCGCCGGCAGCCTGCAGCCACGCTGCTGCACAGCACTCAGCTCCGCCGAGGAGCGCGTGCTCCGCACGTTATCTCCAAGCACAGAAAGTGTTCGTTTTAACATACGCTTCGGTGCCATCGCAGTCCCTCCTTTGCGCTGCCTTTTTAATTTGACGAGCCTGCTCTAGTGCATTTTTCCAGGTAAAAAATAGAGACGCCAGCGACTAGTTCTCTAAGCAGTACCACCAAGAATGTTTCGCTCGGGTCTTTGAGTCCCTGAAGGAAAGCAAAGCTACTCAGCACCTACCAGACTTAGCAGACCAGGAAAACGAGCACCCGTTTAAGCATTTCCACATCTCTGACCAAACAGTCCTCCAGGAACAATTCTGATGTCTCCGACACTGCCATTCTCCATGCCAAGAGGGAAGGTTCTTCAGCCATGTCCCATACACTGAGCTTTTAGCCCTGTGGGTTAAGGATAAATCCAGAAGCTATGGTGGACGTGACTCAGGTGGGTATGCAATGAGCTGCTGTGGCACATTTATCCAATGTAGCAGCAGATCTGAAACACCTGGAGGACGGGCCAGGCTGGAAGATGAGCTTCCAGCATAGGAAAGATTCTTCAGGAGAGAGACTGAGAAATCTCTCTTAGGATGACCACAAGGTCAAGGGAGGGGATTCTTCCCCTCTACTCCGCTCTTGTGAGACCCCACCTGCAGTACTGCATCCAGCTCTGGGGTCCCCAGTACAGGAAAGACATGGAGTTGCTGGAGCAAGTCCAGAGAAGGCCACAAAACTGATCAGAGCGCTGGAGCCCCTCTCCTATGAGGACAGGCTGAGGGAGTTGGGCTTGTTCAGCCTGGAGAAGAGAAGGCTCCAGGGAGACCTTAGAGTACCTACAGGGGCCTACAGGAAAGCTGGAGAGGGCATGTTTACAAGGGCATGTAGTGATATGACAAGGGGTAATGGGTTTAAACTAAAAGAGGGGAGGATTTAGATTAGATACTAGAAAGAAATTCTTTACTGTGAGGGTGGTGAGGCACTGGAACAGGTTGCCCAGAGAAGCTGTGGATGCCCCATCCCTGGAAGTGTTCAAGGCCAGGTTGGATGAGGCTCTGGGCAACCTGTGCTAGTGTAGGGTGTCCCTGCCCATGGCAGGGGGTTGGAACTCATGATCTTTGAGGTCCCTTCCAACCCAAACCATCCTGTGATGCTATGAAATCATGTGTGTTTGTCTGGTTCTCTGACAAAATCACCAGTATTTACTGCCCGAGGACACAAGGTCTCCATCAACTTTGAATACCCATTCAAATATTATTTGTACCACCACTGCAAAGGGCTATAAAGTAAGGCAACAGATGCACCTCCACAACGTCAAGACCAGTTGGATTCAGCTGTTGAGGAAGCGGTACCAGATGAGGACACCACATCAGAACTGGAATGATAAGGATGAGGTAAGGTAGCAGAACCATATGTAATAAAATTGAGAGGTGTGTGGAACAGAAAGGTGAAAATGTGGAAAGGGTGAGGAATAATGAGGAAAGAAAACCAAATATTTAGCAATGTGAAATAACTGCACTCCTGTCTACGGAAATATGAGACTAGCTTTGATGCCACCCTTAAATTGTCTCAAGTATCAGTCACTGATATCAGCCAGCACATTAAGTTTTGCTGCTAATAAAATCTTGCAAAACAATTTTCCTGACAAAGTTTCCAGTATTACCGGTTTTCTGAAAAGTTTAGCAGAAATAAAAATACAATTTATCTTGTTCCATAAAATATTCTTTGTTGATAATTTTTAGACTAATTTAGAATGAATTTTCAAGTACTATTTTTTTATATTTAAATCACTTGCTTTAATGGCTACTTAATGAAACTACACCAACAGATTAAAACCAACTAGACTACTTCAAATTAAACTGTTTATTACAAAACACTCAAAAAAAAAAAAAGCACCACCTATGTGATTCTGAGATATTTTAAGCCAGGCATTTCTAATTAAAATTGTAAAATATCAGTAGGTGAAATCTCATGAGATTTTATATCATTCTGAGTAGCAAAGTTTAGAAAGGATTTAGTTTGACAACCCAGTTCAAAGAGGATATGTTTACTAACAGGGGTCCAGAAGAGCTTGGTATCCTCAAACTGCAAACACATTAGAAGCAACTACCACAAGAAGAGTTACTTGAATTAAAGAACAGTCTGGCTCAAGTGCAAAGGTATAAACTGGTCACGAATAAAAGATGAAAATAAGAAGGCTTATGATTCTGGAACAACTTTTCAATTATCAAGTTTATGGTAACAATCTGTCTAGTTTTAGAATGGAACTTATAGGTATTTTTTAAAGTATTTCTTAATTGTTGCTGCTGTCAATACGACACGTTTGCAATCTCTAACCCAAGAGAACCACTGCAGTCCTAAATTCTTAGTAGAGTGAAGAACCTTAGAACATTCAAAGTTGGAGTAAATCAAGGCTAAATTTCCAGTTTAGAGTTCAAATATTTTAACATTCCATCCACCAAGATAGCACAAGAATAACCTAGAATTAGCATATTTCCTACAAAATGAGGAGTTTGGAAGCATCAAACAGTCCAAGAAATATCATTAAACTTCCACAGGCCACACAAAGATCACTAAAGAGACACTTGCACTTCCTTTATGAATTGTTTTCCCATCCAATAGAAAAAGGCACTTAATCTGGGATAAATTATCATTCTTCATATTGTAGAGATTTGGTGAATATATTTACAAGGATTTAGATCCACTTGTTGCAGAGCTATTTTTCAACTGCTTTTCAGTAGGTTTGAACTCTACTGTCCTTTGAAGATCTAGACTCCTTTCAACATTTGGTGTACGTAGGTAAAAGTTTGTCTTTCAAGACATAAGGTCAAAGGCACTTCCAAACCAGGTCTTCCTGAAATTAAGATCTTGAGAAAGGGCATTCTATGGCAGTATTATCTGAGAACAGAGAACAAAAGACCTTTTTGATCTTAGGCCTAGCTGGCTCACCCACCTCCAGGAGTAGTTCAAAGGTTTCTCCACGTTAGAAGTTGTTCTCTGAAAGTTCATTTTGTACCCTTTCCATTATGGATTGTTTCTGAAGAAAGACAAATGATCAAAACCCATTTGCTAACCTTATTTTAAGAATGACTTTCAAATATGGGTAATAACTCTGAACTGAGGGGGGTTTTGTGTTCACCTGGGGCAAGAAAACTTACAGCTCTCCACATCTAACTCCCAGAAGCCCACAAACACCAGAAGATAAATGGTTTCTTCCTCAGGTAGAAATCTCTCTACTGTGATCAGTCGTATTACAGATCTATTTCCCAGTCTGATACCTCTTTCAGTGCTCTTCCATTTGTAACAGGGAGCATGTCCCTGCTGGGCTAAATCCCCACCCTGATTCCTTTCGGGAAGAGAATTACAGACGGAGAATTCACCGGGACATCAGATCTGGGTTTCTAATAGTCCTCCTCCTCCCCTCCATAGTACACAGGCTAATATTTCCACGTTAAAATAGCATTTTACTAAAATTAGAGAACTATTTTCCTTAAAAGTCAGAACATTTTCATCTAAAAAAAAACATCCCATTTTTACAATACTCCCCTTATTAAGGAAAGGCTACACCCCTGCTTTAGCTCTGAGCGCCACCTTTTACAGGGTACGTTTCTTGTCCCCTTAATTTCTGTTAGCATTTTGGAGGAAACAGCATGTTACTGAGGTGTGCTTTACGGAGGAGCTGAAGACATCAGCAGCGATGGCGAGACTGCAACCTGCCTGTGCAGGAACCGCAGCCATCTCTGGGAAGGGCTCATTTCCAGCATTTTGTAATCCTAATCACGAGCCCCTCTCCTGTAAAGCAACTGAAATATTTCCTGTTTTGCACATATTTTAGTTCTAAAGTCTAAATTAAATCTAAATTTTAGAGTTTTGCCAAAAAATAAACCAACTAGAATCAGGCTGCGGATTCACGTGCTCATCAGTATCCTATTTACAGTTTTAAAAGCTTGAATGGCCATCAGTAAAACTTAGACGTATTTGCATTACAGAAATTCCAGGCACTTCTAGGACTGTTCAGGGGTTGAAGAAAATCAACATGGTAAAATACGCAAATTGCCAATTGGCTAATGCATTAAACAATATTAATTTACAAGGATTCAGATCCAATTAAATTTTCTCAAGATCATATCACTAAAACTGCTTTGTTAGTTAGCAAGTGTCAGAAAATTATTCAGCTATTAGAGGTTGCTGAGTAATATAATTGGTATAATTGCTGCTTTCATGTTTATGCTGGTGGTCACAAAATAAGTATCTGACAAGAGATGTCCTGAAACCAAAAGACACAATGTACAGATATTTAGACATTCGTATATCACCTCTAGAAACCAAAAACTAAAAATAAACAATTTTAAGGTAGGACACAAACAAGCACAACACAAGTGCCAGCCCCTTGAATAGCATAGGAAGAGTATATATAATATACCTCACTGCTGAGTTCAGAAATTTTAGAAATACAGAACCTGGGGCTTTTGTAGATGCAGTGATGCCAATACAATTGCTTTCACCTATACCAAGACCACCAAGTTCAGCATGAAAATGTATGAGTCTTCATTAGATACAGCCAAGGATTTAGCTGAAAATAAACAAGTCTGCTTTATAGACTGCAGGGCTGACACGACTGTTTGGGGTTTTTTAATCTGTATTAAGGATGCATCTCTGGACTTCTATGTGCTATGAAAACTTAATTTAGTACACATGAATTCATTTTCTCAAAGTCAGAGCTTTCAGTAACATAATCTTATTTAATTATAAAGCATGGCACTTTAACAAGAAGTTGAATTTCTCTACAGCAGGTAACTTGCCGTGCTTCTGACAGACAATTCAAGATTTAAAAACAAAACAGATCATCTCCTTTTCTGTTACGGACTGTTCACTTCTCATTAGATTATTTCATTTTTTTTTTAAAAAAAAAAAGGAAAAAACCCACCCAAAAGCTGCAGGTTTTCTTTCTATCAGAATGGATCTGCTCAGTTCTGACAGTAAAAGCTACTTCATTTTAGGTTCACTGTGTTGTGCTTTTATTTAATTTTTATTATTTTTTTGTATTGGGCACAGAAGTCCTCAAACTATGGCATGATTAGTTATTTATTTTTAAATACTAAACAAACCACAGATCTCATTAGGCCAAGTTCTCCATGATGTACACCCCAAAGCTATTTTATTATTAATATCCTGCCGCAACAGGTTGTGCCAACCCCTCTAACTCTCCAGATCCACCTGCTCCATTCAAGTTATCATCCCTCTCTTCCCAAAACATTTCCCTGTCATCTTTGGAATGAAAGATACACCTTTGTGATTAATCGTACCTGAAAAAAAACATTTCAGGCAAAATAAATAATTAAAAAATAAAGCATACAAAAGCAAGCCACATACGCCAACCTGACAGCAGACTGCTATTGACTGCTCATTTCACGGTCCCTGCAATTTTATTTTGATATACACACTTCCAAAAGCCTCAGATTAAATCTGCAACACATACACAACTATTCAGAAGAAAGCCATTAGTTTATTTCCTACGCCCTGACACTGCAAAAGACACCTACCTCTTTTTACCAGGATTTTTCCTCAAAAAAAAAGTACCCATTCAAACTACCACAAGAAATCTCGGCCCACTGTGTTATTTCCTAGGACAACTGCGAAAGACTGAGATTCAGGATTTAGAAAAGCTGCTGCTTCACTCCTACTGCAGAGAAAGCAGAAGCTTCACAAATAATTGCTTCTTAACAAAGAAGTTTTTGGTTGAGCATACTATTCATTTCAACCTAGAACTAAGCATTTTGAGTTTAGATTTAACTTTTATTTAATTTTCAACAAAATACTCCAGGGGAAAAAAATACTTAACTGGGGGGTGGGGGGAAATGTTTTTGCCAAACAGGACAATAGATGTGGCTCAAACTCCCACGTTATTTTCATTCGGAAAACATTACACTCAAAAGTTGTTTTCCATCTCTCCTCACTATGTAAGCAGAGAAAGTGCAACAATATACTGTTAGGATTTAAGGTTTTTAAAATGGCTCTTGAGAGCGCAGATATTTCTAATTCACTGTGGGAGTCACAAGAACTGACAATTTCCTTTTGCATCCGGACTGCAGACCTTTGCAACGAGCTCATCACCAGGCTTTCAGAGCACGGTACCCCCACGTCCACACAAACTTGTGCACCACCTGGTTTTTCATTCTAAATACAACTGCCTCAAGATGTCTCTGAAGCATCGATATCTCTTTATTGTCAGCTGGAATCATGAAGTGAAATTAAATTTTTATGACTTCCATGGCACACCTCTGAAGACCAATGCTACAATACACTTCAGAACTGAAGAGCAGACAGCATTTAAGGGTCTAATTTGTCTTAAGAAAACAACTCTACCTTTCAAAGCTTGTTCACACATCAAATAAATAACAGTGAATTGGAGAAAGACAGTTTATGTTGTTGTTTATTTCCTCTTCATTTTACATGCAAGACATTGAAAAAAAAAAAATTCTTTAGAAATATCATATCAGACTGTATTGAACTAGCACTTCTTCAGCACATCCCAGCGGCCAGGGTGAGAAGATTGTGTTGATCCTACCAGAACAGGAACCCTCCCAAAATAATTGTTTCATTATTCAGTCATTTCAGTCTCTTACCTTCTACAGAACTACAATTAAAAAACAAATAACCGAAATAGCACAGAACATCTTCCAAAAAAAAGAAAAGGGGAGAGGGGGAATATTTTTCCATCAAATTTAATCGGCTCGTTGCTCAGACATAAAAGCCAAAACCTGGGCAATGAAACCCCTGGTTAAGTTGCACATTTTTGATTAAGTAGTTTGAGTAAACATTTCCTGAATTTGCCAATCTTTCCATTTCATTGAACATTCATTGTTGTTGTGCTGTGCTACAAAATAAGCATCCGATGTGCCATGCTTAGTCTTATGCTTCTGTATCATACCATCTTCTCTCCACCTCCTCCCTCTACGAGTCACAGTGTTATCAACGTGGCTTCACAAAAGTTTCCAAACATTGCACGCACCCAATTTTGAACGTTCAAACACTGTATATATCCAATCTGACCAATGGACAGAAAAAATTCACTGAATGTGCCAATGAAATGGTAATTATAAATAGATCAACCAGGAGCATGGACTTGTTGGCTCAGTTCATCCTGAAAGACGCTGGTGTGCCCTTCTCATTCAAACATGAAAAGAAATTTATTAAATATTTCAAAGGAAGCAATATTAGGATGATGATATCAGGATCCAGTAAAAATTTTACTCTTGGATTAAAAGCATTAGGGAGACCAGAATTATACTCTAAAGTCACTCTGCTGCATAACTGCATGAGACATGAAGATTACGAATTTAAAATAGAGCTTAAGCCCCTCTATTTTTCAGTTACAAAAAAAAAAATCAGAATAGAAGACATTATCAGCCTTTTTTAATTTAGTATTGAGCTAAAACAGAATGGAGAAAGGGCAATCACTCCATTCTCAAATACAGGAATTATCTAGTAGATAAGGCAATATCTCTTTTTCCTACCTGTTTTCCAGACAAAGTGATGACCTCTCCTGGCTTCCAGATTAGCTGTTTGGGACATTAAGAAAACAAACAAAAGGAAGGACTTCCCCAGGCTCTGCCATGCCCAATGAGGAGAAACACAGTTCTGTTGTAGAAGCATAATTCAGATAATTCAGTCTCTTGTCGTCTTTGGTCCTAGAAATAACAAAAAAAAAAAAAATTGCGAAAAGACTTAAAACACTAAGGCAGCAGGCTCAGCCTGTGGGTAACCTGGTGGCCACCGAGCATTTCATAGTCCCTGGGTGCCAGATTCAGTGAGGACAAGTCTGTTATCGACACTCAACTTGGAGAGAAAGTGAGGAAAACAAAGGTGAGAGGAAGGCAAGAGAGGAGAGGGCCAGCTCCCGATGACTGGCAGTCCCATCCAACAAAGCCAGCCATCGTAAATGCTTTTAGCAGGTTCTTACGAAGAAATCTGCCAGTGCAAATAAATGGCAAGGGATCTGATAACAATCTGTGATGTGTCCCTTCTTTTCTCTATTTAATTTATCTTAGCATGAAAATTATCATGTTATAGGCAGACTAAACCGAAACGGGGAATAGATTCCATGTGCAAAAATTCAGCTCTGAATGCAGACCCCATGTCCAACATTTTAAGATTCCAGAAAACTGAAATACCAGACCTGGAATTATTTTTAGGTCCACACCATGTGTGAACACGGGATACACAAAAACATGAGAAATGCAGCAGGAAAAGCAGGGAAGCAGGGGTTGCTTATCAGTACATGATGAACCAGCCTGAGAGGGAAAACTAGATATTATTTGGGCATTTCTCTGGAACTTGGACTGACGTTTAAGTCCCTGATCTTTGAGCTCAACCAGCAACTGGTTACTCCAGAGAGGTCTCTCCAACCAAGAAATTTCAATTAAGCTCTCCAACACTTCAGACAAACACCAGAGCCACATTGTGACTGAGACAGGAACGTATCCTATTGCTGGAGCAGTTTTACACCACACAACTCATTAAAATAATCATTGTGCAATGCCAGAAGCAAAGAGGAATGTCTCTCTGTCTCCCATATAAAGCAGGAGCCTAACTTCTAAATGCCTGTTGCGGTGAATATCCACATTGCCTATATACCATGGAAAAGCTCCAAAACATGAGAGATTAAAGGCATACAACAAAGGAAAATCTTAAAAATTCTGATTCAGACCAGTAATCCAAATCTCTGGTTCTCTTGTCCCAGGAGATGACCAGTCAGTCATTCATTTAGGCAGATTTTACATGAGTTTCACATTATTTTGGATTCATCAACATTTGGTGGAACAATTTTGAAGTCTCAAAAAAATGTTCATGGCACATGCCACATCAAACGAGCTAATATCTGATGTAAATTTACATGAGAAAAAAATCAATATGTAATAACTTTTGTATTTATACCATGTTTAAAGTCTCTGCATAGTTCTACTCATTAGTGATTAATCCTACTCTTATAAGTTAAAAATGTCACATCCGTATTAACGTAAGGAGAGTGATAACATCTGTCTTCAAAATTTGTCTTCATTGGCATAATCTTGGTGCTTTTCATTAAAATTATCAGTTATAGAAGTTTAGTCCAGAAAATTCCATTACATTCCTAACCTTATGAAAAGCAACATTGTCATAATACATAATACACAGCATCATTTTTGATAAGAAACTGAAGATATACCTGAGAACAGTACATATTGAATATACAGTAAAACTTTTCATTTCAAGCTGTATTTAAATTACTTTGAAAAAGTTTCTATCATGATAAATTCATGCAATTATATTTAATCAGATATTGACTAACTATGGTGGGAGATACAATGTTATATCTGTTATCTGGCTTAATTCATTCTTGCATTTCAGATGCACAGCATTTCACATAAGACCTGAAAAACCATCAAGCTGACCAAATAAAGTAATGCAGACAAGGGACCAGATTTATTGCTTTGCTCATGTCTTCCAGGCTAATTTAATTCAGAATTCACATTTAATTCAGAATGCAACTCACTGAGATCCAACACCCAGACAGCGTAACACAGACCACAAGCGGCCTCATAGGTAGCACAAGTGAAGCTCAGAAATCTTGAGCATCCTTCAGAAATGAGATGGGGAGGACCTCACTCCTCCCCAGTGCAAATACAGTAGGAAAGTCCTTGGAGGGGGAAAGAGGGGGCCCTCAGACATCATGCAATTAATTTTTTTTGTCCATCTAGATGGCTGCTCACCTCACACAGAAGAGCTGAGGAGGAGCGACTCGCTCAGTGTCTTCAGCATTGCAGATACCATCTACGGTGGTCAGAAAACAGAGTCACCGACTTTCTGTCAAGGGAAAGAGAAGGCATTAGTGACATGGGCTCCAACACTGCTCACATCCAAAAATGGAAAACAAGATCAGAAATTATTCAGATGCTCAGATTTAAGTACTGGAGGGGAGCCAGCATGCCCAGCCTGCATAGACAATGCTCATCTGAATTGCAGGGCAGCTCTCCAGGTCTAGAAGAATACCGTAAAAACAACATGTCTTACACAGGTGGGGGCATGAAATGGGAAAATCCAAGGAACCCTCAGATAACAGCTGATAAAGATGCTGAGACTTTTAATGAAGCACCAGCAGCACTCATCAGCTGCTTTCCCAACACACTGCCTTCATCTCAGCATTCAAAGGGTCAATAAACAGCAGTAAATCCCTGGGAGTAGCAGCCTCCTGCCCAAAACAAGGGCTTTCGCATATGTTCATTATTTGGGCAGGACTACAAAGATAACTGGCTGCTGCTCCCCACGGAGCAAGAACAGAGATTACATTAAATCAGAAAAAATAGAAATAAATTAGACGCCATGAGACTGATTCTAATCTCACCCACCCCGGCAGAGCTCAATAGAGTCCCCTGATTTACACCACAGCAAAGCATAATAAAAATTTGTCTGTATATCTAGGTTTGTATAACACAATTTGGAACAGTAGCTGTTCTGTCCTGATACGATAAAAAATTATTGCACAGGCAACATATGCTATCTACAGAAACATGAATAAATTACATTATGAAGGCCACCAACACTTCACATCAAATTTAGTTACAGTATATCTCAGCTCCCAAATGTGTCAGCATGGCTAGCTGTAAACTGGCAAACATAGGAAAAAAATGGAGAAAAAAATGAAATTTACATTTTAAAAATTGACTTCACGAAGACTTGTTATGATTAAATTCATGCAATTGCTTAAATATGCTCAAGATACATGTTTTAGTCTGAAAAACACCTCACTTTTCCAAAACTGGAATTTATTCAATATCCTTTATGATACTGGCCTAGCCAATTAAAGGTCTACACTAATAGATTCTCACGAAATTAAACAGCAAGGTATCGTTTTCGTGTATTTGAGGCATTAGACAGAAGAATCCTTTTAGCTTTGTTTGGTTTGTATGGAATCTTCTGCAGAAAAACAAGGATATCACACACTAGCTGTAATGGCCGGGAATATACAGGCAGTCTTGAAAGAGCCACGTGCAAGTTTTCCAACGATCATTAACAATGCATTTACATTATCTAATCCACTGCTAATTCTCTTAATGAAAGGATCCAATAAAACTAGCTTTAAATAACAGACTTCCCTTTCAAAACCTACACTTCTGCTGAAAACAAGGCATTCAACTATAGTGTCAAAACGGTATAAATAAATAAATATGCATACTGCTGACAAATAAATAACGTATTTCTGAAGTGTTCAAAATTTAATTTCATTTTCAGTGTCAACGAAATATCCAGCAGCCAAATCCCCATCTAAT
This sequence comes from Psophia crepitans, assembly GCA_013399095.1. Lineage (NCBI taxonomy): Eukaryota > Metazoa > Chordata > Aves > Gruiformes > Psophiidae > Psophia > Psophia crepitans. The sequence goes on along the minus strand of VWZZ01003947.1, from coordinate 421,613 downwards.
CCCTGCTCAGCTAGGGAGGGGAAAAAGCCTCTGGGAAACTTCTCCCATTTTCCAGCCACTGCTCGGACAACCACAAGCTGCAGATGTGCACTCAGAGACAGATGTTTCCAAGTGATGGGCACTGTGCTATTCCAAGACACATTGGAGTCTTCAAAAGCATCCAACACTGAAAGACAAAAGATCGATGGTCCAAGTTTGACGCCCCACTCTATGCATGTTGCACTGTTACAGAAGGGACTAGTTGGTCTTTCTGCAAGTTTCCATGGGACAAGAGGTTTCTTCAGTCCTTCTGCAGCATTCGTGTGGTTTAGGAAAGCTCAATCTGGCTCCGCTCCAACGTGGACTTATACAGTATTTATGACTGAATGGAGAAAAAGATCAACTTCAACAGATCCAGACTGAGACATGATTTCAGCCTTGTCATACATCAATTAAATCCCTCCTGAGGTCACTGAGAGTTGTGACCTTCCCCATTATGGGTAAATCTGACCTACTTTTTTTTTTTTTTTGTATGAGAAGGGAATGCTGACAAGGACACCTGGGTAGCACTCTCCATTTAAAATACATGATGCAATTAGAATAATCCCAAACACTTTAAATAGCAACCAAAAAAAGAAGCAATTGCAGATCATATGCATGGCTATAAATCGTTTGGCAGGTGTCTAGCACAAAGATAAGCATCATTAATCATGAATAAATTTTCTTAACACAAACGTAAGCAGTAATTATGCAACTGTTTGCCTACAACACGCAGCACAAACCCATTGCTTCTGATATTCCAAGATAATATGGATGTTTATAGCATACTCTTCATCCTCAAACACCAGTAAAATTTGCCTTGCCTTCTCAGAAAGCTGCTGTCCAAAAAGCTAATTCTATTCTGTCCTAAAGCAGCAGAATGCCTGGCCTGTATAGCAACGGCTGACCACCACAGGCACGCACTGCAGACCATCTCTGGGGAAGCTACTTCCAAAAAACCACTAATGCTAGTGCTACAGGTAATGAGTTTAACAAAATGAAAGCATTTGCACCATCACATGCACCAGACTAGGAACAGACCTTCAGATACAAGTGCCTATGTGCCCATGACAAGGCTGCATGTGCATACAGCCCCGTTTTTTATTTAATGAATGTAGTTATGCTAAATTGCCTTTACTTCCACATGGACAACAAACACTATACGTTCTTCTATCTACACATTTGGAGGACGACAGTCTTCTGGTTAAAGTACAGGCACCCTAAATCCATTCCACTTCCAGTTGTGCCAGAAATGTCTTGTGCAAAAAGTCATTTCACGTCACGCTGACACCAATACTTGATCCTCCAAGCACTCCCCCTGATTTCAGTGGAGCAACTTTGCATATATGAGAACAGTAGCTTTATTTTCCATACCTCTACTTCATCTGCAAACCTCAGTTCAGAATATTTACTCTTCTTCCAGAAGCATTTTAGAAAATCCTGGATAAAAACATACATCATGAATGAGCTAAATTTTATACATCAGGTTGACAACTGCTCAACAGTACTTTCATCCTAAGAGGTCACTCATCAGGAATCAAAACATTATGGTCCATAACTCTTTGGTCATTTGCTGCAATAACTGTGAGGGTAAATAATGCCTGAAAGAACATCAGGTGTTAACACATCTACATATGAAAGATAACTCCAATCGGCAGACAGTCTGAACCAGCCTGCTTTGGGCAGGAGCAAGCCTGCACGATCTCCAGATCAGCAAAGCTGAACATAAATCCACCCTGGTCCATTTTCATGTATAAACCTTAACAACCATCCTCAACACTCAGTTGCTGGAAAGCTTAGTCCGTAGTCACGATCTTCACCACTTATCTTTGAAAGTTTAGGTATTTTGGTGACCTCCACAGTCAAATTGTAAGAATCTATTAGTTATTTCATCTTTTTTCTCCTTTCAATCATATCCGCTTCTTGCCCCAAAGCTATGAAAGATCCTGGGGATTAAGAGCAAGAATATGAAATTACTGTCCTGCCAATGAATTGCTTCTTAACTTATATCGATTTGTTTGGGGTAAAAACCATGAATCCTAAGTTTTCCTGCTTCAGTTTTCGTACATCCTAAAAAAAGTAACAAAACCAGGTTTGAATTTAGAAGTTTAATTATAAACTTAGCTAAGTGGATTATAATGAAAGATGTTCCAGCAAGGGAGCTCAAACTGATGCATTATGACTACATTAAAGAAAACACCAGAGAATAGACTTCCCATTCAGTAGAACGATTTTAATTAAAACAGTGATAGAGCAGAACTGTTCTGTGAAACGATGCTGCTGTTATATCTCCTTCACTCTAAGTACTTCCAGTGGACTCTATGGGAACACACTTGACTTTCAATAATAAAAAGTCTGTATGATTTCACAATTTTCTGAGGAACCCAGTTCAGAAGAGCAGTTAAATGTAGCTGAAGCAAACCTTGCTTGATCTGTACACAAACGCGTTCAGCTTACGCTCGGCCAGAAGAGCGGGGAGATTTCAAAGTCAAGGATTCCAAAGTTTGTGGAAGGTGCTGTGCATCTGAGGAGTATCAGGGTGATCACTTTTTTTTTCCTCCCTACTACAGCCCCCATGCCCATTGAGAGGAGGATGAACGATGCTGAGCAAGCAAGGAGCACTCCCAACATTTCCGGCTACAAAAATCATTCAGGGCGTGACCCTACGTGTGAGTGCCCAAATGTTACCCAAGTCTTGGACTTCTCAATGGTATTTAACTGCCATGGACTTTTTGGTGCTCTCGGTGTTTCATCTTAGCACTCGAAGTAGGCTAATTTACCTTCACAAATGTTCTTCAAGCTGCTATGATACTCCTCGCAGCAGGAACAAGTACAGAGCAATTAAGATCAAAATGCTGAAGACTGTCAATAGGTTTCTCTTGTGAACTCAGGCATTGATTATTTTTTTTTGAGCAACAGAACATAGAAAGTGTCCAATAACTTTTAAGTAACCTTTTCACACCGCTTGTGCACTTTCATATATTTAATTAAATACAAGAAAGGCTGCAGCAACTCAAACCAAACATCCGCCAAGTCCCAGATCCTGTCTCCGACAGGAGAACGATGCCAAATGCCCAGGGTGCACTACAGGAATGGAGCATGCGTAAATAATACTTCTCATTATACCTTCTCAGCCTCCACTATTTGTGGCTCCCACACCTCCTGAGTCAGATCTTTGTATCTGACAGCCCTCTTACAAACTTATGGAGTCACATTCTGAACCTATGTAAGTTTGGGTTGTTGGGTTTTTTTTATATATAGGTTATGTATATAGCCTATATACCCCTACACCCGGATGGCTCCTCACGGCAGGCTTGTCAGCCAGCACAGCAGAACACAGCCCAGTGATGTTTTCATGCTACAGCATATCCTTTCCAAAACAACAAAACTTTATAGCTTTGAGGGGGAAAAAGTTTCTTTTTGTTTATTTTTCAATGGATAGAGAAAAGTTTGAGTCTATTATCAACATACTGTTCTGCTGTAGCTTTTGTCATTGGCACTGGATGAACGAAAGGTCCTTTCAAACTCAGCTCTATCTAAGAATTGCTGTCACAGTTGCATAGATCTTGGATTACTGTTAAATCGCAATTAAGCAGACAAAGGAAAAGGGAGCTGGCACTGGTTCCAACGCCATTTAAGTAAATGCTATTGCAAGTTGTTGCTCAAAGAGGATTACTCTCACTTCACTGGCAAAACATTGCATATAATGCACATTCAGCAGTATAATGCCATTTGAAGACTAGTATTTTAAATTATTTTCCTTTAAGAGGCAACCTGGAAATCAGACTCAGTAGAGAGCAAACTCCCTACTTTAGCAGCATGACCGTTCACACTGAAAACATCAGAAAGCTTCAAAGTCACCAATTACAAGGCAGCAGAGTTTCAAAAGAAGAAAACCACCTTGTAACCTCTGCTGCAGGAACAACGGCAGATTTTCCTAACATTTCCATTAACGTGCCTTCAGTTCACAGAAATTAAATTGCTTTACTGCAGTGATTTGCTTCTGCATTCTGATACTACTTTATATTATTTGACATTAATACAGCATCGCGGGCTGTAGGTCAGGAGGTTTTCCTCTCCTCACTGGAACATGGCCATCACGCAGATTTTATCAGTCTTATGCACAAGGTCAAAATAATACGATCAAGTACCACCAAGCCTGTGAGCCCAGCAAAGACCGAGGCTCTGCTGCGCAGGGGAAGGACCAGCTGCTTCCTTGCCACAGGACCGCCATACCCGAAGCTCATCTCCGCTTTAAATTGTTATGTTCTACACTTCCATGCATCAACGAGAGTAACTGCACGGATGCACACACAACCAAGCAACAGACCAAACAAATTAACTACAAATAGGCAGGAAAACGGTGAATTTTAACTTGTTATTCAGTTCTGGGGAGACTATTTATGGGTTCAAAACTGAACCGCATGTATTGGCGACTACGGCTAAAAAACCCCGTTCTTGTACACAGGAACATGCAGAGGCCAAGTTTGACAGTTCTTGAATACATAAAATTTTCCATCTGCTGTAACGCTAATATTAAGATTAATTTCTTTTCCACCATATTCATACCTCTATTTGTACGTAGTCATTACTATTTTGCCATTTCCACTGCCTGGCTCTAGTCTATACCCAAATGAGCTAATCTGAAGAGACACACACACATCCACAAGATAAATTCCATTTCAAAAAACTCATTTCCAAACTGCTGAAATAATGCATTTATTCCAAGGTATCCTCTGTCATCGGCTGTTTATTTCAGTGCACCAAAGTACAAACTCATAGGAAAGGAGAAAATATGGAGCACAATGCAATGCAAACACTATACCACTTCAAAAAACACACAGGCTCTCCAGAGGAGCACTCTTAATCAAACACTGGCACTGCAGTTCTTCATTTCCCAGCAAACATCACCAGCGAAGTCTTGTGATGAAGCCTCCTACAGCCAAGACTTCATCATTTCTACAGAAGAAAAACCTGCGTATGTCAGGTGCTGTGTAAGAATATGTACATTAAATAATTATAACTACACTTGTCAAAATAAATTAATCACATCTATTTTGTGATGCCTTACTGCTGATTCATCCATTTCTCTCCCATCCACTCCATAACGGATGTCCCAGTCATTGATGCTGACTGGCCCAGGCAGACAGTGTAGTAAAAGGGCTAAGAAAAATCAAGTTACTTTAAAAATATGTATCTATTAAAGAGTGGCACTGGGATAAAGAACTCTGCTTCTAAATACTGCTCCCGAGCACACGCACAGACGCCAAGGGGCACACGCTGTGCTTTGAATCCAGCTTTTGCCAACTGCCACACAGACTTGCTCCAACACCCCAAGAGTAACACAGTGCGGTGACACACGGCTTGTAATGAAAAGCCCCGTCTGGGCTGCAGGTCGAACTGATTCTCAGAAATGCGTAAGCTAATGCTTATACCAAGCTCCTTCATGCTACCCTGCAAGGATCTTCAGGGCAAGGCTTCACGGACCTCATCTCCCCCCCGCAGCAGCAATACGCAGGATGTGTCCCCACACAGCTCACGCCATCACATCGCATCGCTTCCTCCGCCCCGGGAGGAGCGCCAGGCGTGCGCGCTGGCTCAGGACCTGGCATTAGGTTGCACGCCTGAAACTCAGGCGTTCCCAGGCACCGCACAAAAGCCACAGAACCACGTGTAGGAGTATGTTTTTCAGACCAAAACCATTATTAACATCTGCGCAGTTACTTAAAATCGGACTTGCTTTCACCCCAAGATTAATTATGTACGACAACAACAAAAATACCAAATTGCCACAAAGGCAGTTAGAAAGAATGATACTACCCTTAAAAGCAGTTGGAGCAACCAGCTGAGTAAAGTTATATCCATTTTACATTTTGTCGTTGTTACCTTTTTCATTCCCATGTCTTTTCCCCTGTAGCTGGTTATAGACACTCACTGTATTTCACCACACTGAAAAGTCTGATCTCTTTAGGGTGAGAAATATATTTGCCCTGAATACAGTGTAATAGGATTCACACAGGGGTCCCTGACATTATTGCAGTATTGATACGAAAAAATAATTATAATGATATCAACCGATAAAAACCCTCAGTATAATATTATTTAAGCAAGGTCAATTGCCCATGCAGGTTGTTCTTACCAGAGTTCACGTTACATCACTGGTCCCATCATCCTGACCTTCCCTGCTGTCATCCCCATTACAGTTCAATTAACAGAGGAGTCCTGCAGTGGCTTGATGAGCATCTGCTGCCTCTACCTGGCAGTAATTCAATAAGGACACACCATAGGAAGATATAATGAGAACTCAGCCCAGTTGTTCTGTCTCCCCTCAGGAGAGTAAATGAGTTTGGTTTACGGGAAAGAGCATGACCTATGAAAATTATCAGTTAATTTCATATTTCAGAGCTTCAACACGCTACTGGTACCTTAAAGTATTCACGGGTTTCTCTAACGGTGAGGCCCACAAGGATCCAGAATCATTCTTCCTGGCGAGTCCCTGATTAACAACCCTTCCTGCACTGCTAGGACGCATCTTCCTGAAAGCATTTTCTCTTTGCCAGTCCTACCAAAGGAACAGTTCCTACTCGTGTGTTCAGCAGTGGTAGGTCAGAATTAGAAAATTAAATACCTGAGCATAGAAAACGGGCCAAAACTACTATCAGAGTGAATCGGCCAGAATCAAACTCACACCCATGCCAAACCTGGGCAAAACTTTCACAGAAACAGAATCTCCTAGGTTCTCCTATGCTGCAGATAGTATGAGCCTGGATTTTCTCTCCTTGCCCACAGAATAGAGTTATCAATGTTACCAAAATTATCAACGCAAAATGAGTGACCACCTCCTTCTCACCAGTGCCCCAGTTCCAGTTCTACCTCCATTTCCTTTTGTATCTTTCCCGCAGAGTCCCGCCATAACTCCCACCTACCCTCTCTAACTCTCCTGTTGCTTTAGGAACACCTATTGCATCACTAAATCCCAGAGCCACCTACAGTCCATTCATCTCCTCCTCCCCCACCGGCTGTCACAGTGACTATCTGAGGGATGTGGCTCTATCCTCTCCTGCAGAGCGCTCTCTTTCTCTCACTGCTATGGATCAAACGATGCTGGAAACGTTGAACATCTCTGCCTCTGCTCCTGAAGTTTCCAATTTCTTCCAATATTTCTCACGTTTCTATTCTGAGTACTGAAGCCCACTACATTCCGCTTTCTACATGGCTCCCATTGATGTTCAAAACTTTGACCAGCTCCTCTGTCATCCAGTTTCCTTCAGCTCACTCCTAATCCCCACATTTATTCTCACCGACTTACAGCTTCCAGGGTGAGGACCTACACTGCCTTGTGGTTGTAGCGTCCACAGCAGCTCTGCAGCCCTATTTCAGCAATCTTATCCACTGAAACAGGCATTTTCAACTGACATCAGATCTCAAGTTGTGGTTCATATGTTGAGTCCTACAACCAGGCAGCTTTCCCCCAATTCAAAATAATTCTCTCCTCTTCATTCAGTTCTGTCACCTCTTTCTGCTCTTCAGTTTCACCACCTGTTGCATGTCTGCTCCTGGCTACCTTCTCCTCAATGCTCAAACCCTTTCCATCTCCCGCCTCTAATTCTTTCCCATACTAATCAGCTGATTTCTCCCAAAAGATAACGTACATCATTTTAGGCAACTTGCCACCTTTTTCTCACTCTAACATATTTTTTTCCTTCTCCTAACTAGCTCTCTGTTCACTTGTGCCTCCTCTTCGATTTTCTGATTCCCCGGGGTCATTTTGATACCTCCCACATTTTCTCCTCTATTGTTTTCTGCTTTTTATTTTTCTCCTGGAAAAGCTCACGGAGGAAACACCACAGACACACTACATTATATCCAAAATACGACACTACAGCAATTTTAGAGTTGCAAACAATCAGCATTTAAGAAATGCTAGAATTAAAGTCGCCTTGCAGGAATGTATTAAAATAGTCAGGTTTCATGATGACATCTATTTTTTCCCACATTACTAAAGTCTATATTAAAAAGTAATTTAAATCTATTTTTGACTTTTGCTTTTATCTATTCACCACACTTGCTTTCAACCCTCTCAAAGCCTTACTCATCCTCCTCTCTGAAACAAGCAGAAAGTACCTGTAAATACCCCAAAAACCCAATTACAAAAAGAAAAAAAAAAGCTGTTTATTTAATTCTTAATAGTTAAGTGTACCATTAAGAAAACATATTTTTATTTAACTATATTAGGTTAAATAACTTAAAATTTTATAAACACATTAATTTCCATTTTCTTAAAGAAAGAATACACTGAGTCTATACAAATGCTACTAACTTAGTGGTGTTCACTGGCTAGTTTTGCTTTAAAGCTGTATCTCCTGACTAACAGCAAAGTAAAACACATGTATTTAGTCCTACAGGGCACAACTGCAAGCCGCAGGCAAGGAGTATAAAACACTCTTTCAGGGGAAGGACCAAGAACACTCACAGGGGGCTAACAGGAGGATTTTAAAAACATGATAGTCAACAGGAGGCTGCCCAAAGTTTTCAATTCCAGTTGCCATACTGGACTTGCATTTTGTCCACTGGAGTTTGTGGTGGTTAGAGTATGCTAAAACTTTTTTTTAAAAAAAAAAAAGACCTAGGAAAAAACCCCACATTTTTCATATTAGTCAAGACAAACTTGTCAGACTTTTGCAGGTTAATTTATTTTAGTGCCTACTTCTTTTCCCCCAAAATACTTCACTCTTCCAAATTAGGAATGAGTCAACTAATGCATAAAGACTTTTGTAAAAGGATAAACATAGATGGCTGCTTACCAGACTTCAGCCTCATTTCTGTGTGTTTCAGAATTCAAATAAAAATCGAGTTAACCTTCAGGAGAAATGGGCGCCGGCAGAAGTTCTCTTTGTGGAGTTACACTTAGATTACCAGCTTCTGCAGTGAAACAGCTGTACTTTAAATAAAATCTCCATTGTTGATAGCTTGGCAAGCCTGATATATTCTTGCTTGCTGAAAGTATTTGGGACTGCTGCCATAAACACTTTCAATATTAAAATCTGCATCCATTCTCAGTCTTGTCTTCCACATTATTTGAACTGGTTTACCCTCCTCTAGCATTTTCTTCCTTCAGAAAGACGAGAATCTGAACCAAATACAGGACTTGATAGTAGCACTAATACAATATACCTGATTACACAAACAAATCTAAAATAAAATTATAATTTAAGTGGCAGAAGTAAATATATTGCAAGCCCTGGGCATTTCTTTAAAAATTGGTCTACCAGACAATATTTGGCAGAGGCAGCACAAGAGCAGGGTCATAATTTTGCCTGTATTATTTTTTTCCTTATGTGGTAAAACTAGTGGGGAATTGGGTTACTACTACAGTTAGAACTCCATTTACTATGTAATTTTTCTTCAGTACATGAGTCTTTTTTAAAGGACTGCAATTGCTTTGAGTTATACAAAAAGATTGATCTGTAGAAAGTGGAAAATGTCTCCTGTCCTACTTTCAAGACTGGGATTTTGTTGTGCCAGCAATTGTTTCATAGGCTCATTCCACATTTAAGATAAAGGAAAAAGAAAATAGAGAATTGCTTGTTGTGTGGAAAGAATTTCCCCTGACTTACAGGAAAATGCACATTTGCAAATGTATGCACATTTGCTTAAAATGTATTTTAAGCACGTACGCTCAAAATCACAGGCTTTACTCTTCTCTGTTTGTTACTTTTCCTGCTAGACAAATTAGCAGTCATTTGGACTCAGTGTTAATGAATGCCGAAAGCAACTTGGCATTCCCTTGCCAAGGACCTCCATAAATTGCAGTTCGACAAAATAAGACAATCTTCTTATCGTGTGTAAGAGCTCAATTAAATCATCATTTTAATGTAATCCTATTTAGGAGCTCTCGCGTTTTCGGTTCCGATGCTAGTGATGTTAATGCCTTAAAAAAACAAAGGGAGCGAAAATACAAAGGTAGAAGGGAAGGATAGTAGACAGGAAAGTGCAGCTTCTGTTTCACTGAGGATCATTTGATGGGGCAAAAAAAAACCCAAAACCAAAGAACTGAAAATGCAGAAGCACAGAAACAAGTTAGAGCAGAGCATAAACCCCAAAAGAGTTTTCCCTGGACGCCAGGCATTCTGACAAACATGGTAAGAACCGTGAATTCAGAAAGACTGCTCGACTCTCCGGGCTTATTTCTAACTAAAGACTTTCAAGCAATTTTCAAAAGTTTCCCTTTCCAACTGCAATACTTACTTAGCGGTAAACACTTTACTAAAGAAATCAATTATTATTATTATTATTATTATTACAAACTTAAAAACCAAATAAATAAAACCAAGACGGCTATAGGAACACCCCTCAAATGCACATAGTTCTTTACACATAGGCAACTAATCTCCCAAAGTACTATGTAAATTGGCTAAGCTTAAGTGTTGCATTTAAAATTATCCTCAATATCCATTACAAAAGAAAGGCGCCTACCCACTGATAAAACTACCCACTGATAAATTAGCAATTGTAATAAGGGACTGTGAAAGCTAAGGGTAAATTGATTGTTGTTCCTAATTTTCTCTTTGTTTTAATCCAAAACTCTCCAATTGCAAGAAAAAAAAGTACAGGCAAGAGGGCGAGCAAAAAGCTTGACTGCCATATAAAACATCTAAAAATAGTGTTTCGGTATATTTCCATATGCTGGAAGTAGCACTGAATATCACCTATATAAATCTATTCCTAGCAGAGGTTTTCAGCAGCATCCAAGACTTGAGAATCAATTGTAAATTTGTATTTTAGAATAATCAATAAGAAAAAGCACAAGTCACACTTACACAATATGCAGCATTTAGCAGGGAGATCCAGCCACGCATCATCGCATACAAAATATATAGAGACATTATTTTAAGCCCTGTATTTTTAATCTTATGAAATTTATTTGGGAAGAACTTTAAAAACGACTTCTAGAATATCACTTTATTTTAACAGTGTTGTTAGTCATGTAAGACATCGCCAAGCCTGTGGGTCCCGAATACATGACTGATCTGGCTGGTCCTGATGCCTCCATGTGCATTGATGGCACCTACACACACAAAAGGGCTACAAAGGAGGGCTACCAGGATGATGAGGGGTCTGGAGCATCTCTCGTATGAGGGAAGGCTGAGAGAGCTGGGGATGTCCAGCCTGGAGAGAAGACTGAGAGGGGATCCGATCAATGCCTATAAATACCTGAACGGTGGGGGTCTAGAGGAAGGGGTCAGACTCTTCCCAGTGGTGCCCAGAGACAGGACAAGGGGCAAAAGGCACACACTGGAATACAGGAAGCTCCATCACAATATAAGGAAAAATTTCTTCCCTCTGAGGGTGACGGAGCACTGGGACAGGCTGCCCAGAGAGGGTGTGGGGTCTGCTTCTCTGGAAATACTCAAACCTGCCTGAACGCGATCCTGGGCAACCTGCTCTAGGCGATCCTGCTCTAGCAGGGCAGCTGGACTAGATGATCTCTAGAGGTCCCTGCCAACCCCTACCAACCAGTGATTCTGTAAAAAGGGAGAGTTTACCACCCAGATCATGGTGATGTGCAAACACCAGCAGCAGATGAAAAGCAGTATTGAAGTATCAATTCATAACCTACCTTCAGATGAAGCAGCTGTCAGCACAAGTGAAAAAGGCAGGTTCACAACAACACTACACCATACAGGACAAGGTATAGACTCCTTTGCCAAGACCAGCTTGGGAGAAGGCCATCTCACCAAACCCACAAGGACTCTCCAGACTCAGGTCTATGTTGTCAGTATTCACAGAAGTGGCTGCTGTTTTCAACACTCAATAGTCTCTGAACACCATGGGATTAGGTGGCAGATGTCACATCTCCCAAGAGTGAAAAGATGATAGCATATATTCAGGAAAGGAGGAACTGATGGCCAAGTCAGAAGTGTTTGTCTTATTTGCTAGCAAGATCAATACCTGGTGTATCAACTGTGACAAAAGCATTTAAACCATGAGAGAATGTTATACGGACACTGATTGACCATCTCCTATCACGAAACGACATTAAAAATGAGGTTTTCTCCTCCTCTATTTCTGGGTTAGGCAAATTGCTATCAGATATTTGAATGATGATCCTGAGAAATGATTGCATCCCTAACAAAACTTGTACTGGCATCAGAACTAGGCTGAGTGAAACAGTCTTACTCTAATGCCAGTTTGTCGTCAGGTAATCAAAGCAGCACTGCATTCAGCCAGCAACTTTTCTGAACAATTACCCCTGCAAACTATGGGTATGACACCCAAATTACTGCGCAGCCACGAAGAAGGTGAATATGAGATGAAATATAAGCAGGGATCTGCCACAAGATGACACAGTCAATTATTTAAAGAAATTGCCTATCCACGAAGCTCACCACGGAGAGCCTATGTAATACAGACTCACACCCAATTAAGCAGAGAACAGAACCTGGTTATACAAGAAGGAAAAGAATTATTAGAAATTGTTGAAGTGGTACCTCGGGCTACAAAAAAAACCCAAACCTTTGTTTCAGTAACAGAACGGAAGAGCCACTGTGCCTTAAAAAAGCCCCTTGCTGGAGGGGGTGATGCCTACGGGTGTGGTGGCAGAGCCCACCCTTGCACAACAGGCAAGGGGGGGCAGGGAACCACCAAGAGCCCAAAACATGGGAAGGTGTTTGGATGAGAGGCAGCAAGACTCTGACCCTCAGTAAGGGGGAGGTGCATAACTTGAGAAGAAACCTCACAAAGCCTCTCGATTGCACAAGCACCAGGTCAACAGACGCGTGCTTGCTCCACTGAACCCACCCAACGCTTACCTGCATAAGTGATTTCATTTCTTAGCACCCTAACGGATGCCCGACGTACCATGTGCACTTACTGCAAGGCATGAACTTTGACATTACCAGTGATCTCTGCGACACAGAACAAAGGCTTTGGCTTTAGTGCTGTTTCAGTGGAAGCCTTACACGCTCCAAGCAACATACAGACACTGAAACACAGGAAGAAGACTGTTCGTTTTCCACACTTCACATATTTGTGGTATGAAATACCATTGTTTATTAATGCAAAACAACATGTAAATACGTCAAAATATCGACTTTCCCTTTTTTCTCCTCCCATGAGTGGACAGCTTTTGGTCTACATAGCATTTCTCATTAGAGAAGAATCAGGAGTTGCTCCCAGCTGCTAAAAATAAACATATTATTCTATGAACACAGGTTCATTAGAAATTAAGTCACAGTACAGCGGTGTAATTCCTTCAGCTTTTGTACATATACACTTTTCCAAGTGTACCCTCACCCAAGACTATACCTCAACACGCCCACCAGCAGCAACTTAATGCGTTTCCATTTCAACACAGAAAAGCGTCTGTGAATTCATAATCCATTCAAAATTGTTTACAACTGTTTTCTTAATTTCTGAACAAATTAACAGATATCTGTTCTCCTGGAAACTTTTAAAACTATATTTTCTTTAATAAAGACTGACACTGTTTAAGTAGGTGACTATGCACACCCTGCCTAATTTCCTGCATTAAACAGGCCTGAAAATATCTGTATCCAGGCTGTAACTTCTACTTAAGCTATGATACGTACTTTAAATATGGATAGGACCTTGATTTGAAACTGTCAAGAGTTGGGGAAAAAAAAAAAAAGTTCTATATGTAAATAAGTTCTTCTTGTGGTTAACCATCATTTAAAGCTATAAATTTGAGTATTAAAGTACTAAGCAAAAAAACAAAAAGGTATACAAGCAGTGAACCCTGTCCCTTCCCTACCTTTCCACTCTAATATAGCAGTATGCCTCTGACACCAAAAAGAATGAATCACTGTTAAAAAAAAAAATCACTGATCAGTGTAACCTTTTTAGCAATCCTCTCAAATGTGCGCGGTGATTTCAGGTGCCCCTTCCAGGACACAGTAAATGGGCTGGGATTGCAGAAAGCAGGCGATGAGAATCTCCAGAAGGCAGACTCTTAACAGGCATTGCAGAGAAATGAAAAAGAAATGTATCCAAAATTATGCATATGGCGTACACTATTGCAAGTTCTCTTCTGATTGCCTCAGGGGGGTTAAAACAGCAGCCTGGGAAAAGTTAAGTGTCCATCAGGCTCGCTGTGATTTCCAGAGACACTCAAAAAAAAAGGTTACGCTTATATATAATCCTGACACGTCAAGTGTTATTTGGGGACTTTAAGAGACATTGTAAGTATCTTAATAAAAGCTATTATATATTGCTACAGGATATGAAAAATATTAAGATAGATTAAAAATGTGAAAAAACCCAGCCTGCACAGGGTCCTGAGCTCCTGTAAAGAAGGGGCCCCGTTCTGAAAGGATCCAGTTCAAAAAGACTATCCTAGAGGAAAAAGAGGAGGTAGTGTTAAGGGAGAGAAACCATGCAAAACGTTCTGTCTAGATAAATGTGATGCATTCGCTTCTTCATTAGTGCAGTATATATGAATCTTTCATGATGAAATTTTCAATTTCTTTCAAAAAAGTAAATCAGCATGAATTAAAAGCTCTCCCTAAACCTTCCTTTGAAAAACTGCAAGGAGCACTAGATAAATCCTGTATAAAAGGAAGTCACCGCATTTGATATGAAGGATTACAATACCGGACCTGATTCTGCCATCACTGAACTCAAATAAAATCAGTTAATAATTTAATCCACTTCAAAAACAAACCCCTTGGTTAAAAATCTTTTTACTTTATTTCCAGAAGGAAAACTGTATTTCTGAGTAAAGCCCCAGAACACATAATATATGCAGATAAGCAGTCCTATACAGCAAATACACTCATTAGTGTACTTATTAAATGTGTTCATTAATAACATTCCATCTACTGAAGCCTCTTAGAAATACCGTAACAAAGAAAACATGTATATCTTGAACCAAAGTGAAGGGGGGGCACCAACAGAAAAACCGCAAATCTGTAACTGCAATTTTCTTCTGACTCTGAAATAATTTAAGAAACTCACCAAAACCAAAGGTTTTTCCAAGAACCACAACCGCAAAAAGCAACGAGCAGACACACACAAACCAATGGAGATAATAAATTGGGGTCTATCCTAAAACTGCATGCAACCACCTTGCAGGAAACGAACTACAGCCCATACCATAAAGATGTTGTGTACATTTTTAGAGTCCGCTCTGAATCACAGCCGATTCCCATGCTCACACGCGAATCAAGCCTCATCTGCAAGAGAAAACAGCAACACATGAAGCACCTTGCCTTCACGTATGCTCTCTTCTTAAATCAAGCCACTCCACTGAGTAGCACAACTCCTCATTACTACCTTGAACAGAAGAGTGGCCTTTTATATGTCTGAAGTTGAGTTTCTAATGTAAAACTGGTATTATGAAAATTATCAACATGAAATCTAAGCAGTAGCTACTCATTCTCCTCGCTGAAAGTTATGGTCTCATTTTAAAAGCAATTAATTCAAATAGAATTCAGACCAAAAAGAATGCAAATTTTTATTCCTTTTACCTAATTCAGGTGTCCCGTGGATGCACTGAAGCCTGGATTTGTACAGATGCTTCCCAGAAGCCCACCCCTCTTCCCTCCAGTTTCCTATACAACCTCAGGGGCCTCACCTCACCAGCACCTCCACTCCCTTCCCATACCTTCTAACCTTCCATAGGTCCTGCAGCACCTCCAGCTTTGACTCAACAAACAGCACCTCCTGCAGCTGGCTCCACACCCCACACGCAGATATTGGCTACAGACAGGATGCTCACCACATGCGCTGCAGCCTTCCCATCAGCAGGAACACTCCTCTCACCTCCCTACTCCAGGCAGCCACCAGCTTTCATGACACACACAGAAATATAATTGCCTTTGAGACATCTACCCCTCTAAGAAATTTGGTTTAGACTGTGCAGCAGACTGAACGGGGTACTCACAATCCAGGCTAAAAATAAAATTTAATACATTATACACAAGCTCGTGATCAATTAGCATATATAATTTGACAACACATTCTATATTCTATATTATTTGATATGAAATTGATTGTCTGCAACTGGCATGGTGAAAGATCTCCAACTAAAAATAAGCACCCTTGCTATACAGGAAAAAAAATGCCTCTATAAATATTCCTCTTACAGTCCACCATCCCTTTGTTTCTTTTCCTTAAGGACCAGATCTATACATCGTGCTATTGTAGGAGAATCTCCTTTATCTCAGAAAAGGAAGTTTTCTGTCTTTCACAGTTGCAACATAAAATCTGCCAGCATCTTTTTGAATGCATCCTAAGGGGCTCAGAAACCCAAGAGAAAATTAAAAGCACCTCAACACATCTTACTGCTTTAAATAGTACAACTGGAGGGAATTGCCAGATGTTTTTGCATTAAAACAGCCAGTACCACATTGAAACACAGGACTATCGCAGTGGGAACCCCTGCGCGTCGAGGCGCCTCGGCAAGGGCCAAGGCTTCGGTGCCTCACAGCGCCAGACAAGCACGGATGGTCTGAAGTAGCATCCACTTCTTCATCTGTTGATCCAGGCAGAGTACAACAGAGTACAACTGAACACACTGGCGTACTGCAGGGAGGCAGCAGCAAGCACCCCCTCCTTGTATGCCTGCCGTAACGGCGTGGTGGAGCACCCCAAGCTGTCACCTGGCTCTTACTCTGGAACCTCCTCACTGACAGGACCATGCCAATCCTGCTGCCAACCCAGACCAGGTGGTCCACGTCCAAGCGAACCCCAGTTTTTCTCGCTGCCAGCCCCAGACCAGCACACCCGAGCGCCCATGCATACGACCTGCTCTGCAGCAGCTCTCCTGGGTGGGCTCACAAAATCGCTTTTCCTTTCTCCTCACAGCAGTTAAGCAGCACACAGAAAATTGAATCATAAGGGCAGACAAATAATACATCACAGATTGCACTGCTAGGAAATCTTCCTGTCTTTTGAAAGAAACTTACTGCTGAAGCCTTAATTTGTGGGAATTGAAAGCCTCATAACAATTTATGTTGGATTAAGGTTCCTGCCCAGTTAAATGCCAGTACTGACAGTCCTAGATGAGTTCCCATCTCATGAACAACCACCAGCCACATGCTTACAGGCAACACGCCAGAGCACGCTGCACTTTATCTGCCTTCCCTCACTGCAGATTACGCTCCTCTGGGGATGGCAAAATCTCACAACTCAACTACATCAGCTGAAAATTACACTAAATCTTCCAAGCACCACCAGCAGCTGATGGGCACCTCCACACCTCTCAAAGCCTGTGAGCACTCCAGTTTGTTCGACTTGCAAGTAGCACGCATAGAAAAAATTAGGAACTCTTTTTGTAGTTACTCTTGATGCGGATGGCTAAGTCATTGGCCATCTTCCCACCCGTCACCTCAACCTGTTGTTGGAAGGGCACTGGCTCATGTCAAGCAGAACAGGTGTCCTTCAGCCTCATCCATCCCCCCACGCTGGTAGAAAAGATGTTCCAATATGTGAGAGCCCATAACTGTGGTGTGGGATGCAATTCTCTGTGAGGAAACGGCCTCCCCAAGGCCAATGAGATATCCCTTGCTGCAGGATCAGCCCATCATCACTCCATTTTCAGTCTCAGGCAGGGAAAGAAGTGTCAGGTTGAAGCTAGCAAAGGTGACACGCTTAATGGCCACGTTGGAAACACATCACAAAGGAAAATATCAAAGCGTATCTGAAATTTTAGTCTGCCTTTAGCTGCCGGTTCCTTTCAGAGCACCTCCAAGCTACCAGATGCACAGATAATCCAGCCGTGCTTCTGTCCTGTGCTGTCAACGTTACCGAACTGACTCCTTCCCACCACCACCTCGTCACGCACCACATCTGAGCAGGAGGCCAGGACATCGGGCAGCATCAGGGGCTAGGCAGCTAACGCTTGTTTCTGGGGACAGAGATGCTCAGAGCAGTTGTGTCGTTCATCCTGACTCAAAGAAAGGCTCTTTGTCCTTACCTGAGCCTGCTGCCGAGACAGCTGCACCGATTAGTAATTCCTCCTCTCCCCAGTTCTCAGAGCTGGACTACGTGAATGCAAATGTAATACAAGGAAGATCCTCTTCTCATGTACTCTCACAAATACAGGTCTCTCTCCCTTCCCTTACAGCCTTCTCAATTTCCATTTTATTCTTAATTTGCATACTCCTTCCAGCCTAGCTGGTTTTAGCCCATTTACCACCCTATGAAAGATTTATAAAGTTTAACAGCAATCATGTATCATCTTCGACATACATATGTTTTACTAGACTCACAGCACATAGCTTGTTTTAGCCACTCAAAAACATTATTTGCTACATAACAACACAGACCATTCACTTGATATCAGCGTTTCTGGCAATGTATTTTCTGCACTGAGAGCAAGGGCCCACAAGACAAATCTGAAACAAGATTCACAGGCTTTCAGTGATTATTCAGTGCTTCACATTCTTGCAGAAGCCGGGATTTATTCCGTGTCCAATCTCTACAACACCTCTGAGACGTTCTATCTGAGAAAGCCCTGATGGGCAGAGTGTCCTTAACGTGTCCTCAAGAGCCCTCATCGTGTTCTCGTCTCCGTAACTAACACCATCCAAATGGACATGGCCAAACTATGAACTAAATTTGCCAGCAATAATCAGTTAGTCCTTGAGGTGACTCAGGCTGCTCCTGGGATGGACGCAAGGCCACTCCAAATATCAGCATCGCTGGAAAACAAATTCATTTGTCTAGGTTGTGCTACGTCCTGAAACCTTCACATCTTTCATTTCGAGCTATCGGCGTCATGGAGAGCTTACAAAAAATCAAGAGCCATCACCTGCGCTACTGCAATCCACATGTGTTATCACCTATTACTCCACAGCATGGAGCGACAATCTCCCGTGACCTTGAAGCTACCTCTTTCTCGTGAGAGCCATACAGCAGCATTGTCATAAAGTGGAGGCAAGCTCTGGAACCCCAAATCATACTGATTTTCTCATTGTTTTGCCCTGTCTGTCCCTTTATACATCTGTAATCCCCAATGACTCCAACATCAGTATCAGACAGCGTAAGCATTCTCCTTTCAGCTTTCTGCTGAGCAAACCGCCAGCAGCTGACAACCCCTGCTTCACTGGCATCACTCGGCACTTTAACATCGCTGAATGGAATCTGATTCTGAGGCTCTCCCAGGTGGCCGGGTTTTTTTTTCATTTTGACACCTTTTACATCAGTTTATTGGCTTAAACATAATGGTGACTACCAATGACATGTCCAAACTTACACTTCTCGCAAAGTCCTGAAGCTCGTCTCTAAAATTGTGGTTTACTGCTAAATGTTGGCCACACAACCGAGACATTAGATGTATTTTTTCCAGACAATGCCCTGTTTAGGTACAGTATAACCAACCAAGCTGGTTCGGGGAAATGACTGGAACAGTACAAACAAGTACAAAGCTTTCTCAGCCGCTCCATGACGCGTTTGCTGAAGGGTACCAGTATCTCCAGTATGATTACCAGGGCTCTTACCATTACTTAACTTGTGTTTCTCACATCTGCAAAAGTACTGACAGCCTCTGCAGTGTCACTGAGCATCCGAGGCAGTACACAACGTTTAAGCCTTTTCCTTTCGCCATCCTGGGCCCTTTAATGACAACCCTGCCAGATGCTATACATACACTCCTAACGAGAACTTGGTACCTCTGTGCTCTCCTATTTTTGGCTGAGTGTCCTTCTGAACTACAGCTCTACCAGTCACCATTCCTTTCCCTGTCTTGGCTCATCTGTACTTTCCACAAACTTTTTAAACTGAAAAAGAAAATCCCCTATATTTAATACGGGTCCAAGAACCAGCTGCTTGCACAGTCATGGACAGGAGGAGCATTTTGCAGACCAGAACTTAGGAAGTACCTTCTGAGGAGACTCCACCTGCAGCAACTAACTCATTTAGAGCTCTAAAACAGCCTTTGCTTTTGCCCGAGTGCAGGGAAGTATCTCTAACAGTCTGAAATCCAGCCTGGCTGCCTTACTGCCAGCTTTTCCAAGAGATGGGCATAACACACCATTGACCATGGTACGATTTTTAGGTGTACATCATCGCTGACTTAACAGGTGTTACATGGCTCTGCAGGACTCAGCAACAGCAACTCCTCGGCCCTTACTGCACATGGCATCTCCACTCCAGGATGGAGGAGGAGGAAAGCCTGGAGGAAGGCCATACCTTTCTCCCCTCTCAGCCCAAAACTTCCCCTTCAGCAAAAGTCACTTGTTTTTACATGGGTTCAATAGCAGCAGCTTACAGGCAAGGAATCCAGAATCCATGATGCTCAGACACGTGTTCCAGTGCGCAGACAACACGCAGATCCACTCACCTGCTGGCCTCCCGTGCTAGCTGGGACACTGCTCGACCATTTCAAAAAGCTCATGTAGAAACTGGTTAAGCAGAAGCGTAGATATCTGTGCTTCTGCTGTCTATAAAAGACAAACTGAATGATTTTTGATGACCGTCTGTTCAGCAGAAGCTATTTAACATTCACCTTTTGACTGTTATTTCCGTCCATTATTTACCAGACCCTGAACAGTATTCACCAACGGTTAGAAAAGAGGAACCACATCATTTAAGTTACAATACAGCATCATCACAGCAATATCACAAAGTGGTGGTTTGTAATCTGCAGACTTGGTGGAAGAAAACCAGTTCAAGCTTAGAAATTATTTGGTACTAAGACAGCATTAAACATCTGACTGACGGAGTAGACTGCTGAGCGTGCAGGTGAACAATCATTTCCAACAGCAGACTGAACTGACCAGCGTACAACCAAAAGCATAGGGCAAACACAAATAAAAATGACACATCCTTTTCTTTTTTCGCTCTCATTTAATGGTTCTCATTTACTATTCTTCAACATCCCATTCGTAAAGGCTTAAATTCAGCCACACAGCTGCTTTGTCTGAGTCTATGTTATTACAGCTTATTCACTATCTCCTACTCTCTCTCTCTGCCTAATTTCTTTGCAAAAATATTAGCAAGTTTTCCAGAAAGAGGAATAACTGTCTGAACTGGAGTGTAAACTGATACATTCCCGCCTATTAGAATTAAACTATGTTTGACCCTTACGTGATGGGGTCGATGTGGTTAAGATTAATGAGTCAATTATTTCTAGACGAGGTACAAGGCACCCAATTGTTTCACTATTTCAGTACTAACCACCATACTCCCTCTGCAGGGTTTGATACTCATAAAATAATTGTGAACAATTTTTCAGTAAGACATCATGAGTATTAGACTTATTCTAAAAAATATGAAAAAAAAAATCACTGAGATGAAAAGGAAATGGGATAAGCGTACAGTTAGAGCAATCCTCCAAAGTCATTGGCCTTAAAGCTTTTCACTTGACAAAATTAAGTTCCCACAAGATATTGTGCAATCCAGCACAATTAATTGCTTGCCGTTCAGCTGACCTCCCACGGGGACCTGGGCTTACGGCTCCAAATTCCATCACGTTAAGGCACCAACAGTCCCCGCACACCCTGACAGGGAAGGCAAAACCTACACACGTACACATGCTTTTACACAATGAACTCTTCCAGGTTTTGTGGTTCTCTATTTCAACAGAGCTCTCGTAGCACAGTACAATATGTCTCAATATTTCATAGAGACATCACTATTCTACAGCAGGTGCAGCCTCGCAGAAGAGTCCAGTGAGAAATCAGGTGAGGCAATGGTGACGCCCTGCTCCGTCGCTCCTGACAAACGCCTAACAACTGGTTAACAACGTACATGTGTTCTGCAACACCTATACCCAACTAAACGAGGAATGAAAAAAATAGCGATAAAGCCCAGCTACAGGAATTCATTCATTCCCTTTGAGTTAAACCACATTAAAAGAAAATAAAACAAAAAAAAACCACAACCCCACACCAAAATTTCAAAGCAGAGACAGTATCAAGTTTCTATGAGTAACAAGCGTCTAGAAAACGTCATGTGAAACCTCTTGGTGCCTTGAGATGGAGAGAGGGTCTGTGCTGCGTAGTAACATGGCACCAATGTGGTCCTTGGGAGTTGTCTCAGGGACAGGACTTCTGGCCTACAAAGACATCTGCAAGAATGAGGAGATGTGGAGGGACACATTTTTGGTATCTCGACCTCCTGAAGACCCACAGTCTAATCTCACTTTTAGAGCTGGCCCAGATTCATATTGGGAGGAACAAAAGAAAAAAAATCCTTTAACTCGTCAATGTATAAGCTTATATAAGCTGGGTTTAAATCAGCGGCTTTTAAAATATGCATTTGAATACTCCAGAGGAAATCAGGAGACATTTTTAACAAAGTTCATTATAAAACCTTTTAAATATGACCTACATTTGA
Organism: Psophia crepitans; assembly: GCA_013399095.1. Taxonomy (NCBI): domain Eukaryota; kingdom Metazoa; phylum Chordata; class Aves; order Gruiformes; family Psophiidae; genus Psophia; species Psophia crepitans. The sequence goes on along the minus strand of VWZZ01003947.1, from coordinate 399,293 downwards.
ACTTCCATATCTTATATGGTAAGGATTTGCTTCAATTATTCTCTTTATCCAAATAAAGAAAATGGAGAAGTCATAAAAACCTCCAAAACAGGTAACCAAAGCAAGTGCCTTAAAACCAAGTAGACCTGCAGAAGTTAAACCTTACGGCTTCAGTTTGATTTAAGGAAGTTAGTTCTGCTGTTGCTTGGCATTTTAACCGAAAACGTAAAAAGCAGAAGCGAGGCCTGCTCTAGTTCTGGTCACCAGCACTGGAGCAGGATGTCCTAGCTTCACTGGACCACCACCACTACCCATGGACACCACCAGCAGCACTCCCCCATCACGGGAGCACTTCCCTCCAGAGGAATCTCCCCAACCACGGCTGTTCTCCTGCTGCTCAGCCTGTTACTAAAAGCACTCATGGGAGGATGCTACACATGTACCATGAGACTCATAGCAAACAATCAGCTTCCCCATGCGGAGCGAGGAGATGAAGGTACGGCATCACCAGCTGCTGTGCAGGGACTCCCCCAGCACACTTTTATTTTTATGGTAAGTGAAAAGCAGCTCGGTGCCCTACGAACCTCTGCCACATTTGCCGGAGCAGAAGCGTAATAAAAATGACAGAATTCCTCTTAGGGAAAAGGATTCAGAGAAGCTACGCGCTGCTACGGACTTTTGGGCACTACCATGTGGGGGAGGGAATAAAACTCAAATTCAATAGACCGAACCATCCCTCACAATCCTCTCCCCTGCTTTTGGGAGGAGAGGCCTCGGTTCCCAATAAACCGGCAATCAAAGCAAATGTCACCTGCCCCAACTACAAAAAGTGCTGCATGCTGGAAAGGTTTGGCTGCTGTCTTCAACAGCAGTAGGACCAATCCCATCAGGCGTGAACCCCTGGAATACCGGTAACCACAAGGTGACATCCCCAATTGAAGTTGCACAAAGTGCTTTCCAGTAATCAAATTGTGAAAGTGAATAAAAATACTTTTAGAAGTTCATGACTTTTTACATCAGCAACCTTCAAAACCACTTTGATTTTTTTTTTCACATTAAAAGTCAATCAAGATAGATTATTACAAGATATTATGAAAAGAAAACAAGATGTTTTGCCAAGAGTTCAGCCTGCATCTGCAGCACTGCTGCTGTATATGAAATGTGGCTGGTGCTGATCTTGCCACCTTACCCATTTTTGCAGAAATATCTACCAGGGAAACAGAAGGGACAATTTATTAAAACTTTCCACAGCCACCTTTAGCTATCAGGAACAAGACAGGAGACAGTACACTACAGCTTGCAAATTTAATAACCTATTCCATTGGCAAGACATTTAATCAGTCTGAAAGCGATTGCCTTTGTTATCATTGGGAGACTGAAGCCTGTCCGTACAATGTTTTGCCAACAAGGAAGAGTCTTTAGGAAAATTTCCTTAAGTCCTACCCCCTTGCCTAGAGTACCCCAAAGCGTGCATTTATATGTACGTTTGGCTCAAAGACAGGAGAGTAAATGGAAGCAACCAGCAAACCACCAAACAGGGCTGGCAAAGGCAGGACGGCACTCGGCGCGCAGAAGCAGCAGCACGGCTTCGGGAGATGCTGCACGACACCGGTGGGAACGCAGACAGCGAGCAGGCTCGTGGTCCCGGGCTCTAGGCAGTCACCCTGCCAGCAAGCACCAAAAGCAATTAAAATTTCTCCATCTATGAAAATTTAAGCATATTTGCATCCATTCATACCTGTTATCTGCAAAATCTACTGCTAGTGTTTAACTTACTCCATTATTTACATCACTGCTTAATTAGGCCCCAAGGGTGACTTTTAATCTAATTTACACCAAATAAATCCTAAATCACCAGCACTGGCTCAGATTTACTCCAGTGTAAACAAGGTGAGAAGCCGCACAAAATGCCTAACACAAACATGCTGGTCTCCTGTGTTCGCAGTTGCAAAAATCTCCCACAAATTTCTTTCAAAAAATAAGTTTTAAATCACTTTTTCCTCTACAGACCCTTGATTCACCACATTTTGCATTGCAGTCTATAACCTGCTGGTTTGACCTAGAAAAACTACAGGTACAGGGCACTGTTGCTCTGCAGTCACAGAACTCCGGAGAAGAGGGGAAAAAATCAATCCATGCTGAGGACCGTACTGCTAACGGTTTAAAGTTGGCTCAGTTTAAAGTTCGTGCAGCTGCTTCTGTGACGGAGCGCAGAAGGCAAACCAAGGCTGTCGTCCCCCAGGACACCTCTGACAACAGCCACCACTCCTGGTGTGCAGGGTAGGAGCTTCCTCCTGGTAAGGGTTCATTCAAAAGAACCAGTTCTTGCCTGATCTGAACTTACTTCAGGAATAATTCCCAGCTGCAAGAGAGAGATCAGAGCCCTGGCTTCTCTCCATTTGCATTTTGCTTGGGGCAGATAAACGCTGCCGAAGGGAACCCACCGGGATCCACCACCTCCCTTCATCTTTGATGCACTTCCCCGTAACACGCTAGCAAAGCTACGGGTCTTCTCCGGTCCTGCTGCCAGCGACACTATCTATCGCCTGGGAAGACAAGAGAAGGTGTTTGACATGTTCTTTCCCCGTGCCTGAGAGAAATGTATTATCTGCCCAATAAACCTGGTTATCTATTGAGCAGACAAGCCGGAGTCCTGCGAGCCTCCTCAAAATCAGGTTGGTTACGTACCGGCAATCATATTACACAACTCCCCGATTTATCTTCTTATTCAAAACCACTCTTTACAGAAGACAAATGAAAAGCTGAAACAACAGAATCCCTCATTGCTTCCAGCGTCCTTCAATGCCAGCAAAACTTGTTCCAGCAACAGTGGAAGACAAATGAGATTATTTCAAGACTGCAGGCATAAATTATGAATATAAATGCTACAGAATACGTTACTTCACACTGCCCCTTCCTCACACGTGGTCCCAGAAGCAGAATTTGTGCATACAGGGAGATAACGAGATAAAGCCAAGCAGGGTTTTACATCTTGCCCTCGGCAAGTAATACCTGGCATGTGTGTATTTTTTATTATTTATTTTTTTTAAGACTGTGCCTAGCAAAATCCCTCCTTTCTGGCCAAATTTCTCCTCATTTCTCAACACCTGGACAATTAAAATTAAAGCAATGGTTCACTTTACAGCACTGTAGCCCTGGAGTCCCCCATTTTTCAAAAAGTTTGTTCTGTAAAGCCTGAAACACGCAGCTCTCTGAGGCTTTTTCCCATTGTCATTTTTCAAAGCTTGCCTCTGGGTTTGGTTTGGGGGGGTTTATTTGTCTCTAATTCCTATGCCAAAGTGCTGAGAGGTACAATAAGAATAGGTGCATGCTGTTAAAATTGTGACTTCTCTGTGGATTTATTTGAAAAACAGTAGAAAGGCTGAAGTGAGTAAAGACTGTAGTTTTCCTCTTCATTAAACTTCTCCTCATCCATGCATAAACACCTAATTCTCCACTGAGCTTCCCAGAGTATTCAAATCATTTGAGAAAGAAACCCAGGCAGCATCTTTCTTACATTTTGTTCTGTAAAAACAGCATTTTGTTTCTGCAACATAACAGTAGCAGTGACAGGAGCTCGGAAAGGAAGGTTATATGGCTGCAAACTAGCCTGGAGATGTTCCAGCAGAGAAGCAAGGCGACAGACAACCTTCTCCCAAGCAATCCAACCACCACCCTTGCATCCACCAGGAAAAAACAGCAGGGCAAGGAATTAAGCTAATGAACCCCTGTTAGGATGGCCCACACAACCCTTTTGTAGGGCAGCTTCTGAACGCTGACCACCATAAGAGAAGCTGGAGGTGGCACAAAAACACTCCAGTGAGTACAAGGACACATCGCCCAGCCACAGCACTGGGGTTGACAAAGTATGCAGCGCTCTGTTTTCAGTGCATGAACCCATGCTAGGAGGCATCCTACTGCAAAAACACACAGGTGGAGTTGGCTCCAAACTTAACAGGAATTGTTTTATGAATGTCAGTGCTGCAGCACAAAGCTTCTTTTTTTTTTTTTTAATTTTATTCTTTAACTTTCAAATTGGAAATTTTGTTCCCCACAGACCTGCTGTAAACTTTCACAAACGAACAGCAAAACCCCCCAAGTTAAAACTCACTTTGGAACCCACATGCTATTTCAGTCCTCACAACCACAGTACGTGTGACTATGCAGTTAAAATGTATCCCTGGATTTAACATTATATTTAGCACGATATCACAATAGCTTAGCATTAGATCTAATTCAATGACCCTTTAATTGAAGGCTGGCTGCACAAAGCAGTAATGAACACATGGCTATGGAAAAAACAGTGCACTGAATGATTATGCATTGAATAATACCTAAAAAAGTAGTACTTTCAATAAAATATTATTTCTTAAAGTCTTTCTATCAGTTGCATTGACTCTACAATCAGCATTTTTTCCTATTTAAATATTAAAAAATTTCATTAAAGAGTTAGAGCATTAGGTGTGGGTTTTGATCGCTTTGCTCTAATGTCAGCAAAAATTGCCCTGTTAAGCACCTCCAGCTTAAGGAAACATTTACTCATTTGACTTTTACCATGTCATTTGCAAAGAAAATAAACACTAGCAGAGAAGTAACTTCATAAAAATAAATTCTAAAAAAAATACATTTGAGAATTCTGTCTTTTACGCGACAGTTGGAGCACAGTAATGTTTTGAATGGAAGCAACAGTCAGTGCATTTACCCTGCTCACAGATCCCAGCCTTGCAGCTACCGAGGGGAAAAAAGATTCCTGTGATAACATGAAGCGCGGGCCATAGAATCACAGAACATCCCGAGCTGGAAGGGACTCATGAGGACCAATGAGTCCCATTCCTGGCCCCACACAGGACCAGCCCAGTCAGAGCAGATGATTGAGAGTGTTGGTCAGGCACTGCCTGAACTCAGCCCAGCTCAGGGCGGTGACCACTGCCCTGGGGAATCTGTTCCAGGGCCCCACCACCCGCTGGGGAAAGAACCTTTTCCTGATATCCAAAGCCGTAATTTAAGACAAACAAATAAAAGCCAATTAAGGCCACAACACATGACACATGGTTTATAGCTACATATAAATATAAGCTGTCAGGTTTAGTAACTATCCATTTTCATGCTTTGTTAAGATAATGGCACTAATCCAGAGAAAGAAAGGTAGTTCATGGAGAAAGATCCCACCACGGCCATTAGCAATCCAGCTGACAAACCACAGCTCTCCTACGAAACCCGTCGCTCCCTGCTTGGGCAGGACTGCCCGTTGGGACACACAGAATAAAGGTCTGAGACCTCATTGGCACCAGGAGCCCCTGCTTCCCTTTGCCAGAAATCTGTGAGACGGCAGCAAAGTCTAAAGGTAGCACATCACAGAAAAGTAACAGAGCAAGTCCCGTGGCAGCACACAACCCGGGGACGCCGTTTCATGTCAAGCATCAGTATCATCAGCCTGCATGTTTGAAACGATGACTCTATAACCTGTCTCCAGCTCCTGGTAACTGCATCAGCTATTCAAGCTTTGCCTTTACAGTTTATGGCACTATCCCACTGTCTCACCAAAACGACCGCTCTAACTCGTGACTTGCCAGTTTATCTAACTTCAACAATTTGAGTGCAGGTTCTCTCACCTAAGCTTTGCTGCAGTTTAACCAAAAGTTAAAAGCAATGAAATTCTACCAGTCTCAGACTTATACTCGGATCTATATTTAAATTATGGGAGATCAATTTCTCCCCTCTCCTGAGGATCAGTCATTAACCTTCTCCCCAGCAGTTCAGGATTCGCTCAGCATGGCTACCGTATAAGATGTTAACAGTCATGGTAGCTTTGTGTTAAAGGTTAATCACTTCAATTCGGTTGGTTTTTTATTAGGGAGAGATAAAGATCTATGGACCTGTTCATTGCACCTCTCTCAAAACAGAGGCGAGATCGCTGAGAAAAATCTTCCGTTAATCACCTGGAGGAATGAAAAAGCAGGGAATTTTGCATTATTAATGAAAATCTAGGCAATTAGATAAGTAATAGCCTCCTCTCGTTGCATAATACAGTTAAAGTTGCTTATAAGGCTGCCTGACAGACCACATTTCAAGCCAAATTAAAGCAGCTTTCCCAGTTACGAATGGTCTTGCCTTACGCACATGGGAGTTGCAGGGTTCATTCATGACTGTCATTAAAACCGAACTGCTTTATCTCACCCCTGCAACTTTCTAACGTTCTGCCTGATTATGAAGGTTATCTTTCTCACATATATTTTACATCAAAAACATGAGATACAACTCACCGCAGCTTCGTATTCAAAATACTCAACTGAATGCCAGAATATTAATCCAAGTCCCAGATCTGAACGAAGCCAAGAAGAGATGAACACAGGCATCCCTCATCCTAAGTAAATCTCCACTCCCAACCTGCCAGCTACAGACTCTCCAGTGAATTACCAGAAATTCCACTGCGAACATGAAAAAATTATTGAAGAACTTCAGTCAAGCCCGGAATACTTCATTAAGCTGTCTCAGCTGCAATCGGAGTTTTCTGATAAAAAAATATTTTGCATAAGGATGTTGGAAAAAGTTTTAGACATTCAAATGATGGAATTTGTCCCTACGGATGTATATATGCAATTCAGAAGGCTGTAGGAAAGATACACAAGCCATCTGTTGTAAATGAACTCCAACTCACTCTGCAATACAAATTATCTTCACAAAGTGACAGGTCTCACAACACAGTATTACGAAAATAAATATGACTCTTGGGTAACCTTTCCCACTTAGTGGACTCCAGTTTCCCACAGAGGACTTCAATTCCCATTTTCTATCCTGCATACAACAGTCTTCACTGACTACTCCTGGGTCTGTGCTATGTGCCCCATACAGCCTTGTTTATTATATGTGCCATAACTTGGATATTTTCAAACATAAAAAGCAATTATGACATACACATACACACCGATAACATTCAGAGAAAGGAAATACCTGATGGTGGGGGAAAAAAAAAAAAAAAAGGTGTGCAAATCCAGTACGTGAAGTGCACTCAAACTCACTGGTCTTTAAGAAACAGCATTTTATGTACTTCTCATTGACACTCTTTGCTCCGGAATGACCAACAAGTAGAACAATAAAACATTAAATGTCAGGATGTGGTGCACTGGCTGAATGTATAGTGCGTTAGCACACTTGCACAGCATCACCTCCACTTTTAGTAAGCCTTGCTACTTTTTACACTAATTCACACTTTTCAAAAAGGTACGGCTTCATGACATCCCAATGAAATCAGGAATTCTTTCTACATTTCATTAATTCAATCACAAAATTTATTACAACAGTAACAAACAACAGTTCCACTTGGAAAAAACACAGCTAATATATTCAAGGAACATAACAAAGGAAGAACTACCTGCACCCTCCAGCTCAGCCCCCCACACCACAGAACGGTGTGGTAAACATTTGATCTACAAATCTATACAACATCTGCTCTGGACATCTCCTCATACACTACCATCAACTTCAAATATCCAGTAACAAACCAATTCCAGAGTAAAAGACTGCAGTAAGGACCATACTGTGAAACAGAAGCACAGATCACAGGCACCCAAGATGATCCGAGAACATGCACTACAGAAGAAAGTCAAAAATCTCAACTTTCTTTGACTAGGATGAACATGCTTTCCTTAAGCCTCATAATCTTATGAACCCAAGCGCATGGACACCAGCACACCTTTGGTGTGACTTAGCTTCACTACACTGTTGACAGCAGAACAAAAGCCCATAAAAATCCGTAGAATCAAGTCACATACTACAGAGTGGAACTCCCTGGGATGTAACAGCGGAGACAGACTCCAGAGACATAATCCCTCAGACTAGATGCTGTTCCAGGACTTCTCTTATTTGTGGTTTAAACCCTCTCTCAATTTTCAGACTAAAATAATTTTGGACAAACACGTGCCCAAGTCATCTGATACCAAATTATCATTCATCTTGAGATCAGAGGCTGATCTTCCCTTCTCCTTGTCATTTATTTACAGAAGGATGGGAGGGAGAGGGTGGAAAAGAGAGGATGAGCAAATGGAGCAGAGCCATGACATCACCTCTGATGATGACTGCAATAACACATTGCACACAGAGCTCCCAGCACACACGTTCCTCAAAGCATCTTACTAACAACTGCTAAGGTTCACAATAAAACTCTTGTCCCTATGTTATGGACAGGTGTCTACTGCTGAAAGACAGAGTTAAAGCCATCTACTCGATACTACAACCGCAAGCCCTGGGGTGTTGGACCAACTGATAATGCAACACTGCCTCACAACGCACGGACATTTTTCTTTCTCTGAGGCCTTATGGACCCATGACGATTTCACAGGGTACTCTAACATCTCCACACCTAAAGCTCTGCCTTCACATCCTTTACATTTCCATACCTGTTTCTAAACTGAAAAATGTTTAGTGTTCAAAACAGACAACTAGAAAGGCCAGGCCTAAGCTCCTTCCAAACCAACAATCCTGTGAACGCAAGCCTAAGTGTCCCACTCTGCCCTGCGCTGGGGTGGCCTCACCTTGAGTACCAGGTGCAGTTGTGGGTGCCACAGCACAAAAACGACATAAAACTATTGGAGAGTGTCCAGAGGAGGGCAACAAACATGGGGAAGGGTCTAGAGAGGAAGACGCATGAGGAGAGGCTGGAGTCCCTTGGTTTGTTCAGCCTGGAGGAGGCTGAGGGCAGAGCTCATGGCGGCCTACAGCTTCCTCCCGAGGGGGACCCAAGGGGCAGGCGCTGCTCTCCTCCCTCTGGTGCCCAGTGATAGAACCTGAGGGAATGACATGGAGCTGCCACAGGGGAGGGTTAGGGTGGAGATCAGGAGAAGGTTCTTCCCCCAGAAGGTGGTGGGGCCCTGGCACAGGCTCCCCAGGGCAGTGGTCACCACCCCGAGCTGGGCTGAGTTCAGGCAGCGTCTGGCCAACGCTCTCAGTCATCTGCTCTGACTGGGCTGGTCCTGTGTGGGGCCAGGGGTTGGCCTCAATGAACCTTATGGGTCCCTTCCAACTCAGGATATTCTGTGATCTTAACTGTCATGTTCTACTTCTCTTTTGTCTTTATATTTTCTCCTCAAAGTACAAGGACTATTTCATGAATTGCAAAGGAGCATCTTTGCTTTTTCTTTCTAACTGTCTGCTTCAAAGAAGTCTGTAAAATTGACAAAAATTGTTATCAACCTGAACCCTTTCAATCTGCATCAGTTTAATGCCAATTTTGATACAGATTTCCCATGTAACATACTTCAAATAGCAGCTTTCCTGCCTTCCCCCGAGCACCTTCTGGCCTTCCCAAACATCCTGGACTCTTCCTTCAGAAAGCCAAAAGTCAGACATAGGTCCTCGGTGCACTCATACATCAAACTGCTCCAAAGAGCCCAGGTGTAGCCACATGATTAACCAGGGTCACTTCTCAGGACCAGCAGTGTGGGAATACACCAAAGGGCTTTTTATTCAAGCCACTTCCTTCCTTCCTTCCAATTCATTTAGCAACAGGTCACTTAACTGCCCCAGAAATGGTCTTTAAGTGCAAATACAGGGTTTTATCATTTCTCCACTACTCGACTGCAGTACAGCTGGCCAATTAAATATTTACTACGTAAGTCCTCAATATTTAATTAGGGACAAATAGCATTCTTTGGCACTTTCCTTGGATATGAAAACAACCTTTCCCACTGTACCTATACATAAACATTTAATACGATAAAGATGTATTTAAAGTTATTAGAAGTTTGTTGATGAGAATATTACAATGAATTAATGTCTTGCCAGTGACTGCGGCACATTACAGTCTTATTACTATATCCAAGAAACGCATTAAAATAGTAACGTTGCTGGCCTTAATCAAGTAATACAGAAAATACACCTGAATATTCAGGAAAATAAAGAATTTTAAAACAAAATGTTAGAGACGTAACTTCACCTGTCATAGCATGTTTACAGCCAAAGCTATCCTTTAAAATACTTTAAATACCTATTTACTGACCAAACCTTCATATGAACTTGGTCATGTCGTGGCTAGTAATAACTATTTTGAGATTCCTACTGATTTTGATTACAGTGTGCATCAATGACAATATTCTAGAAAACTGGAGTCGATCATTCTACAAGCTAAGGTGGAAATAGCCACATCTTCAGATTAGAGACATCCCCCCTCAAAGGGGAAAAAAACAAAAAATCACCACAGAAACACAGTTTGTTCATGGTGCCCCTAATACATCACTACGCCTACAGATCGAGCAATTTCTGATCAAGTTCCACTTTCCTCTCAGATGCAGAAAAATAAAAGCAGCAGTCCAGAGCCTAAGACCTTGGACTCTCAAGAGTTATTCAGCTACAGTTTCAAGGGTCCCCTACCACTGAATTTGCAATAGGCTTAATAATCAGCCTATCACTGAATTTCATCACAGTCACTTTTTATCTGCATTCCTGCATGTCCAGTACTGCAATAGGAGAGAAGTTCCATCCTAAAGATAGAAGTCTCCACCATACAAAGCTTTCACATCACTGATGGAAGCTGTTAGTGTCAGAACTCTTTGCTAACGGGCAAACAACCTCCAGAAATGTTACTTATGCAGTTAACTCAAGCAGTCAGGAATCCGTGATATCTGTACCCAGAACTAGAGGATGCAGGCACCATTTCAGCATTGTTCCACCACCCTGAAATGTATTTCCATGGTTGAATACTTGAATCATGACTATCCCCTGTAAAATACATTTTAAAAAAAATTCTGGAAGCAACATTTTTAGTTCTAAAACAGTAATTCTACACACTGGAAAAAAACAAGTAACATTATCTAGTACTAACTACAAATAAGTCATCTATTTTTCCCACATGTATTTTAATAATTCACACAGGTCTAAATGAAAAAAGATCACACAAACACATTTGCAAATTTAAGAAATCCTCAACCTTTTCGTTTAAAGGCTAAAACTCACAGGTCACTCAGTTTTTACTGTTTCCACATGTTCACGTGATGTTTCTAGTTTTGGCACTTTACTCACCATACCGAGGCTGGTCTGCAACTAGAATGACAGCCAGGACACAACTACAATCTGAAATACCAAGTAACTGGTAAGAACTTTGAAGACATCTTTTCCACTCAAGGATCAATTATCTTCTCTGAATTCAACCTTCACAATATCAAAGACTATATTAACATGAAAGATATGTCAAATAACATTAGTGAATCCATCATCATCATCGAGCAATGTATTACCCTCACTCAATGTCAGGTTGGTTTGAGGGAAGGATCCTTGTTGGAGGTTATTGGGATGGAGCTGTGACAGAGTAATAAAGGATTTCATTAACACTTGAAGGTAGCCCCAGGTCTTTACCAGCAGCTCTTGTAGTTGCTACTCCTCAGCATGAACCCTTGGGGAGCCAAGAGCAGGTATGACATGACAGCAGCACCACGTGGCCAGAAGAAACCACAGCAGTAGCAGCTCCCCTCCAAAGCCTCAGGAGAGGGATGTACACCCATACGCATCTCCAGCAAGTCTCCAGCACTGTCCCCAGCATGGTGGGCGGACTTCACTGTGAGGGGGACAGAGCACTGGAACAGGCTGCCCAGAGAGGTTGTGGAGTCTCCTTCTATGGAGACATTCAAAACTCGACTGGACATGTTCCTGAGTGATGTGCTCTAGGTGGCCCTGCCTTGGCAGGGGAGGTTGGACTAGATGATCTTTCGAGGTCCCTTCCAACCTCTGATTCTGCGTGATTCTGAGTGGTGGTCACCTAAGCCACTACCACCAGTATTAAGCCCCAACTCAACGGCTCTCCTTGGCTACGCTAGCTGTGTTTTTCTTTTTTTTTTTTTTCCTACTACTTACTATATCATTTCAAACAAGAACAACCTTGAAATAATAGTCTGTAAGACCAAAGAGCTTAAATCTGATCAAGTGACATGACGTGTGCTAGAGTCAATGCAAGCACATCAACCATATCCCCCTCCATGGGCACAGGGTGATGGGACGTCAGACAAGACGTTCCAAGTCAAAGTAGTTGGTTCATCTCACTTCTGTTACCATTTCATAAACAAAAAAGTTTTGTGGTTGTTTGCTTTCAGGTTTTTGTTTTGTTTTTTTCTTGAGTGAGTGGGGTTTTTGCTCTCATTTGGTTTTGTTTACACATATGAACCAGAAAACTTACTCATAATTATAGCTTAATGGCTTGAACAGAAATAAGAAGTGATTGCCTTATAAACCAACATATTGTTTATACCGGTATTTGATTAACCTTTTCTTCCCCTTTCTCCTCTTAACATGCTGAAACTACAGGAAAAAAACACATTGATTTTTAATAAGTGTTAACATTTACACAGGGATTTCTGGCTTCTGCCTATGACCACCTGCCTTACTGGATTTGAAGACCGATCTTCTACACTGCTGAGCAGCTCTCATTTTCTTCTACGTAATCAAAGAACATTATTTAATCTCCAAAGTCCTATCATACAACCATTGCTGCTTTTATTAAAGAAGGCATGGCCGAACAAATATTCCCAATGTTGGTGGAGAGGTTTCCAATAAGCCTGAGCTCCCCAAAGGAACTATTCTAGCGGTAGCTCACTAAAACATTGTGTCTCCCACACTGACAAATCTCTTACAGACAATGCTACAATTCTCAAGTTCAAAGTCACGTGGATTTTTAAATTCCGTTTACTACCTCAAAAAGTTCCTCTAAACAATTTGGTAGCCTGCTTCAATATCTGTTGTTTTGGGTTTGCTTGGCAAGGTTATGGTAGTAAGGGGGCTACAGGGTTGGCTTCTGTGAGATGCTGCCAGAAGTTTCCCCCACGTCCAACAGAGCCAATGCCAGCTTGCTCCAAGACTGAGCGCATCAGCGACAGTGGTAGCGCCTCTGGGATAACAGGGTTAAGAAGGGGGTGGGGGTAGGGAAAACCCACCAAGAGGAATTGCAGTCAGAGAAAGAAGCAAGAATATGTGAGAGGAACAACTCTGGAAACACTCAGGTCAGTGAAGATGGAGGGGGAGGAGGTGCTCCAGGCACCAGAGCAGAGATTCCCCTGTGACC
>VWZZ01003947.1:364879-385575 GCA_013399095.1 Psophia crepitans | reverse complement strand
TGTGTTAAGAATCTAGATGGCATTTAGCTCATTGTAGACGTTTACAGCAATTTTCCACTTGGTTTCAAGCAGACTAACATTACCTGTATCTAACACACAGTGTGCAATTCTTGTCGCCAGGTAATTGTACGTGCAATTGCTCTGCAGAGCTGAAATTTCTTTCCTGTAAATACATTATACATTATTTAATAGTATATATTGATATACAAGTACCTATATATAGTAACTTTATAAATATATTAACTTGCTGCTTTACAAGTGCTGGATTCAGTTCATTCTCATCTCTACAGCTGCTGCCGCTCCACCACTGCAGTGGTCAAACTCTAAATTGTACCAAGAATCAACCAGAAAGGACAAGGCAGAGTGTAAACACCAGCAGACCCAGGCTTGAGTCAGTCAACCAGCTCCTATATACACATCAGTAAGTTTCTGTGGAAGAGTAAGAATTTAAAAGATCAGACCTTAATTTTTTTTGCATCCAAAACAATAGTAAAGCAGGGCAAATGATGACAAATTAAACCAAACACAGTAACAATTCATATCTATTAAACAGAGTATGCAAATTAATTCACAGACAATGTTATCACAACTCATTTGTTTTAGCTTCTTCAAATGTTCAAGTTTTAATGGAATAATCACTCAGAAATTTTGGCATTTATACAGGTATATATTTAGAGAAGCCAAAGTCGCACAGAAACAACCTTTGTGGACTAATCTTCAGCTTGCCACGGTTGCCGCTTATGCCCATCCAGAAGAGCTGAGGATGTGGCTGCCTGTGCCACGTCAGTTCAGTTCTAAAAGCAAAGCCCCTTTGGAGCACAGATTCATCAAGTCATTCGCTTGTGACACTAGCAGCAAAGCCAACACAGAACACTAACAATTACTTTTCAGCAAATACAGAATATTGAGACATGAAGAGCTAAGTAAGTTAGAGACGCTCTGTTGAACACTATGCACCAAGGGCAGCCTCCTCGCAGGATCCTGGTCTGTCCGCTACCCACAGCATCCCTCAACGCACTAGAACTGCTCCAAGTATGTTCTGCAGATCAGGCAGAATATTTCCTTTTTTTTTTTCTAATCAGAAAACCAGAAATATTTCCTTGTTGTTGTTTCAAGAGAACAGAATTTCAGAGTCATTCTGGTAAGCAAAAAAAAAATCCACCATATTGTCAGAAAACTTAGTTCTTTGATTTCCTTACTTGCCCACACTGTGATGCTGGCTGTATCTTCGAAAATGGAACTACTGCTGAAAAAAAACCTTTCAAGGCTAGTCAGATGAAATACTTTTCTAATGTAAAAACATTTCCCTCATTTCCCTCATAGCAACAATAACTTCAGACCAACCTAACTGGGGCAATTTCAAAGTAAGCAGGAGAACACCACAGCTGAAGACCCACAGACAGCAAAGAGGGCAGAAAAAGAAGATGAAAGTCCATTTCTGCTTTCTTTTATTTGCTACCAGTTATCCTTGCAGTTTCATCTGCCTCAGGAAAACAGATTTGTTATTACTTACAGTGCATAGTTAATCTTGAAACAATGATAAAAGTCTGAACTTTGTTCCATTTTAAAAACTGGATGTTTTTAACGGATTTTTCTTTTTTTACTAATAAGCTGAAATATTTTACATCTTCACACTAGCGGTGCTTTCTCACTCAATGAGATTATTGAAAGGTTACACAACATATACACGAGCTAACTTTGAAACCCAGAGAGGCACAAGTATATACCCATAGGTCTTCTCTTCTCAGGAACACCAACGTGTGAGAGCACAACTTTTCCAGAGTACAAAGCACAAAAATCACAACTGTACATCCGAGAACTTAGTCACTCCCAAGTGCTTTCTAACACCATGCAGAGGTCAGTCCCATCACGACGCACTTGTTACCCACTATTCAGTACCGCACAGGATCTAAGTGCTTCCAGTCTATGGGCTGTGGTATAGACAGGACATGGCATGGGATGGAGGCTTTCCGTACCTTCAAAAGAAAATCAATTTTCTATTAAACTTTTCAGGAGATCTTACAGGTCCATTTGGTCTTATTTTCAATTATTCTGCAGAGGTGTCAAAGGCCTTCGCAAACATACAACTTCTATTTTTTTCTTTAAGCCTCCATTAGTACACACATCTCCATCCCAGACTCACACCAGGGTGCGTGTTTTTCCATCTCTAAGTACTTCCAGATACTGGGGAAAGTGAACGACCCTGAATGTGGTGTCAGACACCAGGTCCTTAAGGAACTCAAGTTTAACACAGGAAAAAAAGACTGGGGGGAGAGGAGAGACAGAGAGAAAGACTCAGGCACAACAAATATTTCTACCTTGTAAATGTAAAATGATTTGCCCAAGCCCACACTGCAAACCAATAATACCAGCCTTGCCTCCAGAACTCACAAGTTCCTAGCCATGTGCTCAGTCCTTTTAGGCCACATTAACTTGGTTTTAAACTAGGAAAGGCTACCTTCAAGTGCTGAAAAACTGAATCAATCGCTGATTGACTAGTAAGAAGGTAATGATTTATAGTGTGCCTGACCTGACCCGAAATAAGTGACAGCTCTGACTACAAGAGAGGATCGGTGAATCCAAAGACGAAGCTCTGTTTCAACAGAAACAACCTACCGGCTACTTTCCACGAGCAAGTAGATATTTAAAAAGCTAAGGCTGTGATTCTGTGAATTGGTCAAGAAAAAAAAATATGAAAATCTGGAATATTGAAGTAATAATACTAAAAGCTGGAAGCAGATTCTATTAGAGTTTTTTTTTTCATTTTTGCTGAAGTTCTTTCAAGGTATATTGATTTTCAGACTTTTTATTGTTACATTAGAGAATAGGAAGCTATCTGAAATAGTTTGTTTCCAGACAGTGCTTCCATATGGTGGGAAATTTATTTAAAGGTAAGTACAAGACCACTAGCTTTTAAACCAAGAAACCTCACACTGACTTTGGTGGGTTTCAACATTTCCCTATTTTGCATGTCCTCTTCTGGCTGCGTTCGTGAAAAGAGGTGACTAGGAGGGAAAGGGCGCAGAGACTGAGAACATACAGGAGAAGCTGCTAGTGAAAGGTTTTCACTTCTGGTTGTATTTCACACACATTTGTCTTACAGAAACTAAACTTCATTACCATCATTTGTCATTGGAGTAAGGATATCTGTGTATTACAATATCCTTAGAGGCTGTATGGCTGGGGTCAGTCACACCAAGCCAGGTAACTGTCGTTATGTCACTGTCTCAATCACAAACCAGTAATGAGCAATACCTATTTTAGGGATTTGTAACCAGTATCCTAGTTTATATCTAGTATCCTAATTACTAGAGAGCATGATACAAGATTCAGTACAGGAGACACCTTACATGGAGTTAGTCAACAAGACACCAAAGAG
The DNA here is from genome assembly GCA_013399095.1 of Psophia crepitans. NCBI lineage: Eukaryota > Metazoa > Chordata > Aves > Gruiformes > Psophiidae > Psophia > Psophia crepitans. Next base: position 382,196 of record VWZZ01003947.1, on the reverse strand, counting down.
AGAGAGGAGAAGCGTTTTACCCTTCACTGAGACAGGGAGTAACGAAGTACTCAATTAAATATAGGAAATTATACACATTTGGACCCCCAAAGAAATAAAGCATTGTCTATTTAGTTGACTGGTCACACTAACCCCAGGATAAGAAAAATAAACGATTATGGTTAAAAGATTTAACCTGTCTGCACCTCTTGTGGGACTTCAGAAGAGAAACTGACCACAAAAAAGTTCTCCAATTAGTGCTGTGGGAAGCACCAAGAATGCAAGAAGAGGGAATGCTTGACCAACACCACGTCAGGAAAGGCTCCAGCACACTGTGTAAAATAAAAGGAGAGACAAACCTTTCCAGTTTAACCTTTGTGAATGTACAAGTGAACATTTTCTCTCATTTCTCCATCTGTGATCTACTATTTTGAATTTTGTAGATAAATGACTGCTTGCATTTTGCCTTAACTATTTTGAATTAAGCGCTATCTCGAGTTATCTGGACAGGTAAGTGGCATCTGTCATAAGAGATGTTCCACAGGGCTCTGTACTGGAGTCAGTTCTAGTATCTTTATCAACGATCTGGACAAGAGAATTGAGTGCAACCTCATTAAGTTTGCAGATGACATGAAGTTGGGCAGGAGTGTTCATCTGCCTGAGGGTAGGAAGGCTCTGCAGAGGGACCTGGACAGGCCGGATCAATGGGCCGAGGTCAACTGTATGAGGTTCAACAAGGCCAAGTGCTGCATCCTGCACTTTGGTCACACCAACCCCAAGCAACGCTACAGGCTTGGGGCAGAGGGGCTGGAAAGATGCCTGGAGGAAAAGGACTTGGGGGTGCTGGTTGACAGCCCGCTGAACATGAGCTGGCAGTGTGCCCAGGTGGCCAAGAAGGCCAACGGCATCCTGGCTTGTATCAGGAATAGTGTGGCCAGCAGGAGTAGGGCAGTGATCGTCCCCCTGTACTCAGCCCTGGTGAGGCCACACGAGTACGGTGTTCCGTTTTGGACCCCTCACTACAAGAAAGACATCGAGGCCCTGGAGCGTGTCCAGAGAAGGGCAACGAAACTGGTGAAGGGGCTGGAGCACAGGTCTTATGAGGAGCGGCTGAGGGAACTGGGGGTGTTTAGTTTGGAGAAGAGGACGCTGAGGGGAGACCGGATCGCTCTCTACAACTACCTGAAAGGGAGTTGTGGTGAGGAGGGTGTTGGTCTCTTCTCCCAAGTAACAAGTGATAGGACATGTGAAATGGCCTCAAGTTGCGCCAGAGGAGGTTTAGATTGGATATTAGGAAAAATTTCTTCAGTAAAACAGTTATCAAGCACTGGAACAGGCTGTCCCGCAAAGCGGTGGAGTAACCAGCCCTGCAGGTATTTAAAAGACTCGTAGATGTGGCACTTAGGGACATGGTTTAGTGGTAGAGTTGGCAGTGCTGGCTTAACCATTGGACTCAGTGATCTTAAAAGTCTTTTCCAGTCTAAATGATTGTATGAAACGAGCATTTCTCTTTCAGTGTGGCAAGGGCAGCCATGGCCTGGCAGTAAGTTCCCTATCTCAGCTGCAAGTTTTCCAGAGCATGCAACAGCTAAACACGCACCCCAGCTGGAGCTGCCACGGTCAGGAGATTGCTCCCATCCGAAGGAGCAAGATGAATAGGTGAGTGTTGGCAACCAAGGAAGTTCTCTGTTATACAAAACAAAATATTGAAGAGCAAATTTGACTCCTTTTTATTTTATATTTTTGGGCCCAGATCATTCTAGAGGTCAAATATTTCACTTCTTCCACAAATTGGTGGCAGTAAGCTAGAAACTATCAAAGGTGAAATTTTCAGGTTTCCCTTCCTCGCAGCCCAGCAGTCTATCTTGAGTCAAGGTTTCCTAACAACAGCTTTTTGAGAGAATTAAGACATTTGAGGATGTGTACAATAGTACACAACAATAGCTGGTTAGGACTAGTCTTCCATAGGAGGCAATAATGAAAATTACTAAACACCATGCATCTTAAACTACCTCACAGGAGCTAATTTTTCTCAGTCACAACTTTCAGCGTAAGTCCCCCTCCTGGTCCAGACCCTATGAGAAAAATGTAACACAAACACATATATCCTCATTCAGACACACCAGACCATCACAATCAATGCTTTTCACAAACACTCAAGGACTCTAACACAACACTCATGTTATAACAAAGACTTTCTGCTTTTCTCTTCATTTTTCTTCTCCAAACTTTTCAACGTCAGCACCGCATTTACCCCAGCTTCTCAGTTGCAGTAAGCCACAAAGCTCCCTCGAGCTTGACCTCTTCAAGCCCGCACAGACTCCATGTAAGGAGTTCATGCCCAGCTCCCAACCTTTCAAGCACTCGACACCAACCTGCACTGTTGTTCAGCAATCCACGCTTCTCTCAAGGCTGCACGTGGTGGGGGAGGGAAAGCTACATTCGTAATCCTTTCTTGCAGAAGCAGATGCCGTGCCACCTCAAAGCCTGGAGGATTATATCACATGTACGACTGAAGACCATATGTACAGACGACTCAAAATATTCTGATACAGGTTTTAGGGAGATCAAGAACAACTCTGAGGATGGGAAGGAACCAAAAATCCCTAAAATCATCTTTTCCTTTCTGGTAACAGGATTACTTTCTTAGGACTGCTCTATGACTAGCAAATGAGAATCTATCAAAATCTTCCATAAAACCATGCAAAGCATACAAAACATTATGTAAAAATGCAAAAGCAGCCTAACAAATAAAAACAATAACAACAACTTCACACTTACAGCAGCCATTCTAAAGTTCAACTACATTAACCTTTATTTCATGCAAGAAAATCCCACCTGGAGAAGTCTGAATACTCCTGTCAACGCTGATGGCACCTGTGCTACTGGGAGATATAGATGATATAACGCATTACAGTAACACGTCTCTCTGGAAACAGAGGTCGGCTTTAATAAGCTACCTGGAGTCCAAGTGACTTCAAAACATGTGCTCAAGTGCTAGTTAAGTGCTTTGCTGAACTATGATCTTAAAAAAAAAAAAAAAAGCCATGAACATCAAGATGAAGAAGTGATCAGAATATGGAAGCCAGAAATTAGTATTTTTCATCTCAGTAGGATAAGCAGGTACATATTTTATAAACATTTATAACTCTAATGACTGAAGATTGTTGTTTAGTTTCTAATTTCCCAGAAAATTAGAAGTTTTTAAGAATACAAGTAAAAGTTTCACTCACTACTCTAAATTATGACTTGGAAGGGAAACTGAAGTCTATTTTCTAGAGTTTTCTTGATCTCACAATGGCTCATAAACGTGGCTTTACTAGAAGAAATTTGGGATTAACCTCACATTAGATAAAACCTTTTTCTATTTCTCTCTGTACAGAAATATTTGTACAATTTTGATGAATAAAGACAAAAGGAGCACGGTCAAATCAAAATAGTGCCGTCACAGCAAAAATAAAAAATTCATAATGAACTGCAAAGACCTATTGTGGCGCTCTGTGCTTAAACCCAGAAGGATTTTTTCATTTATTAACACCCTGTTCTTGTTCAACAGCATACTAATGAAGTTAATCTAAAGGCTAAATTTCAATTATGAATCACAGAACCGCATCTCTGCTCCCCGATTGCTCAGATAATCTGAATCAAGCCTTCTCCTATACAAAGCACAATGGTTGACTGCAGATAAAAGTTCCCAAACATGAAAAATATTCAGTCCAGAAGGTAAAATCTGACAAACACCTGTTTTCACATCCATTCAATAACACTGTGGCAAAGTAATGATTTCTAATAACTTGACAGAGTGCTCACTCACTTAAAATACGCTGCACAGGTTTGAACAATAAAAGGAACAGCAAATGTTTAAATCTTTCAGGCTTGCAGCCAAGACAAAGTCTTCAGCCAGAGTAAAGAAGAAGTGTTTCCATTTGCTAAAATTAATAGGAGAAAATGTTTTCCTCTCGAGTACCTACGATGCATTTGTCCTGGAACATTTCTCCTGAGAGAACCGCCAAAGGAAAACTAAGACTAAGTGAGAGGCAGTGCATCACTTGGCAATTAATACGCACAACTACAGACCGAGATGGGGTGTTTCACGACATGTCAACGCAGCTCAAATAAGGAGCTGAAGCCACAGAACTGGAAAAAAAACACAAAATATGAGTAATAACAACAACTTGGACCATTTGTTTCCAATTGCTTCTGCAAACAGAGGACTGATGAACGCTCACAAGAACACCAAACTGTGCTGCTATCCCATCTGAAAGACTGATACGAAGGAAATGTTGCATCTGCTTTTTAACAAGACAATGAAGAGAAGTTGAACAGCCAGCCTTCAGTTTTCAGGTGCGAGGATGAGGCACCGAAGGAGGCTCTGATGGGAGCTAAAGGAGCAAACAGGAACCAGAGCACGGGAAAGTCACGAGTTTCAACTTGTCACAAACCTGCGTCAAAGAAAGCAGAACCTTTCCAATGATCTCTCAGAAGAGTTTTCACCATACAGTGCATGCGATTTCCAGATAATAAAAACTCCAAGGTCAATTCCTCCATTTCTCGTGGGGAAGGAAACCCAGAAAGAGTAAATGCACCAGAATCAGCCATTACCTGAACATCTCTACGAAAACTTCAGAGGAGATCATCTTCCAAACCTATGACAACACCATGATAAATTCCTGCTTTACACATGCCTATCTGCTCTCATTCACGTTGAGAGAGGTGAGCACAAGCACAGGTCAGGTATATTTGACTACTTTTTCATTAGGTAGTAAGACCTTTTTCCCCCTCTGCCTTCAAGTTAGACAAAGTCAAACATACACACCCACACCTCCGCAGCAGCCACTGCACAACTGAAACTTTCTAGTGGGAAAGGGATGCCGTCCAGAGGGACCTTGACAGGCTGGAGAGGTGGACCCGTGCAAATTGCATGAAGTTGTACAAGGCCAAGCGCAAGGTCCTGCACGTGGGTCGGGGCAATCCCAAGCACAACTGCAGGCTGGGTGGAGAATGGATTGAGAGTAGCCATNTCTTGCGAGACCCCCCTGCAGTGCTGCGTCCAGCTCTGGGGTCCCCAGGACAGGAAAGACATGGAGCTGCTGGAGCATGTCCAGAGGAGGGGCACAAAGCTGATCAGAGGGCTGGAGCACCTCTCCTATGAGGACAGACTGAGGGAGTTGGGGTTGCTCAGCCTGGAGAGGAGAAGGCTCCAGGGAGACCTAATCGTGGCCTTCCAATACCTAAAGGGGACCTACAGGAAAGCCGAAGAGGGGCTGGTTACAGGGCAGGGAGTGACAGCACAAAAGGTAATGGGTTTAAACTAAAAGAGGGGAAATTTAGATTGGACATTAGGAAGAAATCCTTCCCTGGGAGGGTGCTGAGGCCCTGGCACAGGGTGCCCAGAGAAGATGTGGCTGCCCCTGGATCCCTGGCCGTGTCCAAGGCCAGGTTGGATGGGGCTTTGGGCACCCTGGGCTGGTGGGGGCTGTCCCTGCCCATGGCAGGGGGGTGGAACTAGGTGGGCTTTCAGGTCCCTTCCAACCAAAACTATTCTATGATACTGTCCCAAACACAAATACTAATCCGTACAGTTCTTCAATTCTAATTCTTCAGGATATAAGCACAAATAGTGCAAATTTCCTACCTCCAGCCTCAGTCTACTGGTACCTCTTTACACCGCCTTTACCCTTCAAGTACATGTCACCCAGTGTGAAGTTACCAATGCCCAGGCAATCCTCCGACTTTTTAATAATGCTTTTAGAAAAAGTATTGAAAATAAGTTCTTATCATTAAAAAAAAAAAAATTCCCAGATTGCCAAGATATTCATAATATTATGTGATTTGACAATACTGACCACAACAACACTGATAAGTATCTGCCGAAAAAAAAAAAAAGGCAATTACCTCTTTCTGAAGTGCAAAATCCTCTCACTGTCAAATACGAGAACGGGTACTTTGCTTTTGCATTTGACTGGACGCCGTGCAAGTTTCCCTCCATGCCCTAGTCCTTAAATAAGCTGTTTCTCAGCAACACGCTCATATTTGTCAGACTGAGCGATAGGCACATACGGATATGCTTAGCAATGTGCTTGGTGGAAGCGGGGCAGGTGTCGTTCATAGTCTTTACTGAAATACATCTTAATTGAGCAGCAGCATTACACCACAAATGAGCCAGAAAGAAGGCCAACAATAACGACAGACCACTAGAAATAATCTGTTGTCTTCTGGGTAAACTGTTCAATGCTAAAACTTATTATCTGCAAAAGCACCTTTTGAATCACTTTTGTTTTGCCCTGTGGAATACCTTAATGTTTCTATTGGTAATAAAATTTCTGGCTTGCAATACTGCCCTCGTCTATAAGGCTGCAAGAGAAGGGAAAAGAGAAGATGAAAACAGGGAAACACAGAATTGCTGTTATTATTAAACCTTTAAGTTACAGAGTTAATTCCAGCTAAACATTTTTATCTGTTGCACTGTTTATATGAAGTGGATTTTTTTTCCAGCAAGGAAATCTAATTGTTGCGCCCGAGTGTCAAACAACTCCTTGGTCATCCATATCTGCACCGACTGTACTCCTGCTACAAGTAATCTGTTAAGCAGCACATCCCCAGCTGGGGACTGTAATTAGGGTGCAAACTGCCATACAATCCCCTTGCCAGATTGATGAAGGAGACCTCTTACAAGGTGATCCAGAAGGCAGTGTTGAGACCATTAATCATTTATCCGTCGAGGAGAATACAAAAAGCTCTGCCACCAAGAGCATTACTCTGCAAAAGTACCTTGACAAAACTAACACCTACAAAACTAGTGAAGTTTTAATTATAAGGTCAGGCATTAGTTGCTGTAGTATTTTTCAAAAGTTTTAGGTAAGTTCACATCTAAAAATAGACATTCAGATTTCAGACAGAATTTGACATCTATACTTTGCTACTCCTTTTAAAGCTTAATAACAATCAGCTCAGAGGTTTATTCAGCTCTGCTAGCAGCATCCCCAGACAGCAAACAAATGTAATAGTAATCTATAGAGCAAGCTTAAACACACTGCCAGGCTGCCAGTATTTCAACCTGCAACTATTTATTTGGGGGATCTGAATCCACCGAAAATGCAAATATTTTCTATAATGTGTAATCACAGATGTTGTTAGTACAGAAAATCAGTCTACAGTGAGAACACCAAATCCTGAACGTCTGCCTAACAGGGTTTTCACTGTCCATTCTGAGCACATCAGTCTTGACGCTGTCAAACATCAGCTAAAATTTTTTAAATATGTTTACTATAATGAAATACTTCAAGTATTTAAAGTTGAGTTCAAGATTAAGCATTTCCCGTCTTCATTCTTATTTGATCCAATAAGCAAGGCCACACCGTCCTTACAGAACTCAAGAAACTACTAACATAAAAATGCAAAAAGCAGGATCACTCCCGTAGTCTATGCGTATATTGCTGGAGTTTGAAATATTTTTCTTTGGAAACAAGTTTTTAACCTTCTTTAGTATGCAGCCTCCTGATTTGCTTACTGTACACCATCCAAGACGATCCACATCAAAAATTTCTTGGCTCTATCCATCAGCTTCACATACATTTCTCCTGAGCCCAGCCTGAGGAGGAGCCGGTGGGGTAGGGAAAGGGCAGGAGGTGTGCTCCCTTCCTTCCTTCCTTCCTTCCCTCAAATTACCTGGAATTTAACAGAATTGCCTAGGAGACTGCTGCTGTTCTATCAGCAAGATCTATCCTGCACAACTATCTACCAGACTAACAGAAAATACATTTTCCTGTAGAATGTGCAACAGGGAGGAAACTTAATCCAAACACATCATTACATAGTCCAACAGGATTTTCTTACAAACTCCAGAAACCGTTCCAGTGAAGGCAAGCTCCTAATAATTTAGCCTAAAAAAAGTACTTGCCTGCCAACTGATCTTTAAACTGAAAAAGCCAAATCTAAATAATTTTCTATAGATCATCAGCAAGCATATCTGAAAACAGGAGGAGAAAAAAAAATCTGCCACCTGTGGCTGTTAAGTGTAACCAATTTAAATATTTGAAAAACATTCTTGTTTGCAAACCATGATACTCTCCCACAACTCTTCCCATTCCCCAGAGAAAAGATTTTTTCTAAAGGACACAGTGAGGGAAGCGAAGAGTAGAGAAAGCATCTCAGGAGCGAGGAAAGCCCAACAAATTTTTAGCATCGTGTGACTTTACAATGAGGATTATTTTGCGAACATAACTATAGACACAATACAGCTTTTCATTTGTTTCTGCAACACTGGGAAACTTCGATTTACAAACCCCTTGTTTGCATGAATAAGCATGCAAGTAACCTTCTGAATATGCTAGTGAGAGGAGAGCAGAAATAGCTTCATTATCATTACACAGAATCTTACAGGCAGCTGTGGAAATCCAAGTTTCTTAAAAATTATTGTCACGATGAAACACCATAATCCATTTCAGCGGCAAGTTCTATCATATATCACTGATTCCCTCAATATTTACATTTTTCCAATAGAGCCTGAACTAACGATAAGAGCTCAGCACCACAGTAGGAGCATGCAGAGGATAATTCACACGCTCTAAGCCACCATGTCTTTTTAATAGGAGTCAGTAACGTTAAAACATCACCTAGGAGAACAGAGTATAACTTGCAGATGCAAAGATGGAAAACCAAGCGTGGTGTCGTTTACTAAAAGGCTGCAATAGCAATCTAGCAGAGACCTAGCACAATTTTAAAAAATTAGAAAAAAACATCTCTACGCTGAATGACCCAAGGCAATCCAGTGAGACAGTGCAACCTCTAATCCCGCTGTTAGTATTTCTTGCTGCTAGACCCCGCACATCCATGGCAATAGAACAGAAAACGTTAAACACTGCACACGACTGAAGTAACGCCGCAATACTTCAGGCGGTTAACACAAGTTACCAGTATGCTGATCTTATTTTGGAGTCACAAGGAAAAAATCTGACCCCCGCTCTTTGAGCCTTGCCGTGTCATTACTTACTGGCATTAATACTGCTCTCATCCCTAGGCAAGCCCTTAAAGACTCTGATCCTTTATGTCTTTTAAAGGGAGCAATTAATGCTGCTATTCAAAGTTTCTGACCTTTAGCTCTCAGTCCCAACAGTGTGATTCAGATTTTTCTTTTCAAGCTGAGCCGAAAATAGTAACTATTTGTGTCTTCCTAAAGGCAGACATGCATTAATCCTAACTACAAACTCGAGTCAAATTTGAAAAGTAATTCCCAAAGTTTTCACCTCAGAATGTGCTCCTCTGCAGAATCAGATGCCTCCCAAAGTCTGTCTGCCCTTCCAAACCGGCTCAGGTGTTCTGCCTTCCAGAGGTATTTTGGCAAATCATTTTGAAAATGCTTTCATAGCTGCATAAATTTTAGCATGCTATACCGCATTCCCCCTCCTCACCCTCTGCAGGAGGATGACTATTGCTATGATTATTTTCAGGCAAGCCACAGCGCTAAGTTCCATTGCCTTTATTCCTGCTAACACCACTCCCCACTCAGCCTTTGCCCTTCTTCCTTGTTCACAAAATTATTTATTCAGCCTCCCTGTTCCATCTTTCAGGAATATTCCCTGAGGAGCAGCCCAGGATCAAAACAATGTACTTATTATCTGTTGTCTTCATCTAATTTGTATTTTAAAACCACCAAACACAGAGGCTGATACCGAGAAAACCACTAAAGCACTTTTTTTTTCAGAACTGCCCCATGAAGGCATCTTGCATTTTATTTTCTAAGTATAATTTAAGTATGCAACCTTTTACAAGATGCCAAATATCTTGCGCACACATCAAAAAAAAAAACCCAAATATACCCAATCCCTCCCAATCTCTCTCACAAAAAGAAAAATCTGATAATTCTAGCCCATCAATACCATTCTGCATTAAACCTTCCCTGATATGAAAGTCGTTACAGCTCATCTGGAAGACTGACAAGCTAATACTTCCCTAGACTCAGAGAAAGGGTATTCCACAGTCAAGACTCTTCCAACTAGCCAGGGAAAAAGTTATTTAAACAGAGAGAGAGCTGGGCTCAGCTAGCGCTGCACAGGGAAGAGGCAATCAACTTGACAGTCAATGTAATTAGTGTTACACTTCCTGCCAAAATTAGACATGATATAAGCAGATATATCAAACAAATTTGACATCATGTATTACCACTGATGTAGCTAAATATATAAAATGAAAGGGGGGGAGGGTGGCTTGGCTTTTGGCAGGATGGGAGTAGGCTGGTTTTTTTTTTATTTTAAGGGTAAAAACCAAATCTTGACATGCATGCTTCCATCATTTCTGTCTCCACCTTGTTTGTTCATTAAAGTTTCTCCTCTCCTTTCTAGTTCCTATTTCCATCATGGTCAGAGTGACACAAAACATCCTTTTTGTGCAGCTCACTAAAAATCGAAGCTGCGTCACATGTCTTTTCTTCCCTCCTTGTCATTCAGAGGCTTCAGCCCATTTGCTTTCTGAACACATTTGCAGTTCGAATCCATTTCCCGACACCAGCTCACTTGCTTGCCTCTCCCCTCTCTCGTTTCCGCTGACCAAAACTCTTTCCCATCATATCACATCTCCGTTCCAAATCACCACCATCTCATGGCAGTCACTTGCACATCCCTTTTGCCTAGTCCCAACACCAAATTTCCATCATCTTCGTAAACTTCTTAGTATGAGCAATTTTCTGTTGTTTTAGACACACGCTGTGGTTTTCCTTCCTATGAACCACACATGTATCTCGCTGCCCCCTGCCAACTTGGAAAGCTTCTCTATATTTGCTCGTTCTTCCACCAGGTTAGCTTCAGTGCAACTCATTGACCCACTCCCTGTTTTTCTTGATCATTTCAGCACGCTGACCTGACATCTCAGACTCATTTCACGCCTCTCTCTGCTTAGCAAAACAAGATAAATTAATAAAGTAGTATAGTGACCTCTGCAAAGAAATCCTTCCCTACCAAACTCCAGCCCCAAGCTCCACAGATATAAAAAAAAAAACCCCCAGAGCATCATCCAGAACTGAAAAGTGTTAACAGAAGTCTCAGAAAATAACTTATTTGAGAGCTACTTTACCAAATGTATGTTTCTAATACCTAACTTAGATGCTGGAGAAGAAGCAGAGAGATTCATTCCCAGCTCAACACCGAAACAGAAGTAACCAGAAGACAGCAATCCTCAATGCTCTCCAAGTTGGACCTGGAGATTAACAGGCTTTTCTGTTCAAGGGAAAAAAAATACTAAAAAATAGAAGAAAAAACACAGAGCCCATACCTCCCTACCTTTCCCAAAAGAAAAAAGAACTGAATGTTTATTTTCTTTCTTGCTTTTGCTAAAAAACAATGCTAAAGCTTTCACTTGGAGGCAGCCAAGTTTTATTCCAGAAAAAATAACCTTTCTGTTTGGGGAAAATTTAACCTTTTGCTTATTTTGTTTCAATTTCCACTTTGAATCAAAGTTTTAATTAAAAATGTTATAATGAAATCCTGCAATGTTTAGACAGAATTCAGCATGTTTCCAAATCACTGTATTTCTAAGACGGTGACCTGTCACTGGTAATGCATTCTCCACGGACCAAGTTGTGTCCTCCCCAAATGGAAGCTCTGGGCTGCTCTGTTTTAGGCAGCACCTGAACTTGCCACTAAAGGACTTGAGATGGAAAAAAAATCTAGGCCAAGCAGAAGTATTTATGACTTTTTTTTGATGGAAAGTTTAAAAATTACTTTACCCCAAAAAATAAGTCTTTAACTGGACTTGTCTTTGCTGTTCCAGCAAACACAGAGCATATTGCCGTTCATCTCCTGACAAATTACTCTCCAGGAGAATACAAATCATCCGTGCTGAGCTTCAGAAAGGCTCTGGAAGAGAGCTCTGTTTCAACCCACTAGAGACACAAAGCCAGCCACAAAACAGACTCCATCCCAGTGGAAAGCCTCCCTCGCTCATAAACACGAGTTTTAATCCCGTTCATTAACAGCTGGTTTGCACTCACCTTTATTGTGCTACAGCTTCAGGTCGCTCATCCATCCGTTACACATTCTCTGTTTTATTAACAATAGGAATATAATTCAACACATATTCCTACACAGGACAAGTTATTTTCCTGACTGATTTAGAACATTTGGCAAGATGGAGCACAGCTGAATTTTTAAACAGCAAAACAAGACACACACACACAAAAATAAAACCCAAACCCCGTTATTGTGTTTCTGTTGGAATGGTTCTGTAAAACGAAGTTTGCAGTATCTGTCAAGCCTCCCACCACCTGAGTTTTCTTTCATGAATTAATACCACACACTAAAAACTGATGCTTCATAGACTGTATATCATTGCTAGAGATACTTGCAATCACAGAAGCTGCTGCTTTTGCCGTAACTAAAGCTGTATGTCGAGTTTACTATGGCTATCTGAAGTGAATTACAGAATGTTAAATATTTGCAGCGTACTTCTAAGTATCTCAGAAGGCGTATGTTAACGGCCAGGAGCTGTTAGCCCCACACTGCACGACCCTCAGCCTCACCGCTCTGCTCTCTACTATCTGCTGACATCAATTTTTCAATGAAAACCCAGCAATTCAGCGAGAACAGATGGCTAAGCAAAGATAAACACTTCTATCTAAACTTCTCCTGTTATACGTGTATTAAAAGACAAAAAAAAATCCCTCTATTTCATATATATATTTATGCATCCTACAAAGTCTCCATAATCTCCTGTTCCAAAACACCAGCAGACGGAAACCCAAGCTGCTCTCACCATGTGGTGAAACACCAATAGAAATTATGAGCTATCGCAGGAGAGGGATCGGAAATGGCCACGAATACACCTAACAACTGAAGAGGTTGTTTTATTTCACCTTTCTCCTGGAAGGCTACGCCAGGCTGAAAAAGCCAAACGGCACAGAGTGTCTTCCTGTCCATTCCTGGCAACCTGAAGACAGACAGGGAGTTCCCCCCTCACCCTGAGCAAGGCTGGGACCAGAAGCTTGCCACATGAACTTAGGCTATCTCCAACCTTTCAAAAATACCCAGTATTCACTGCCTGAATGTCCTTTTTCCACAGAAACACATTTTCTATTTCAGCATCTGAATCAGGGCAGTGGCTACTTCTCTACTTTCTAACAGCTTTTAAGACATTTTAAATGTTCATTTCTTTTATAAAACCATTTATCTTCCCTCTCCTCATTCACACTACTGTCTCAGCTCACATCACCTCAGCTCAAATACTTTTCTTACTTTACTGCACTGGAACTGGGCTTGCACACCTTGCCTTTATCAACAGGCGCTTCGCATCACCCAGGGACGCAGAGGCAGCCGCGGGCATCGGCAGGTTCTCTCATACGTTACCCCGTCTCTGCCAGCACTGGCCTAGCACGTGCACGGATACCATACATCGGCCTAGCACGTGCACGGATACCATACATCGGCCTAGCACGTGCACGGATACCATACATCACACACATTCTGGCTCTGCTCAGCAGCCCCGCGGAGGACCGGTTTGTAACCCTAAGCAAAGGGGACAGTGGTGGAACAGATCAGGCAGGTACGGGGAGACGCGACCCACCAGGTAAGATGAAGAGAGCTTCAGCAGGTAGAACGTACTACATCGTTTTCCTTTGCTTTCTTGGTGGTCCTTGGATCTCTCTTCCCTCACCCATTTTATACACTTGCTCAAAATAGCTGCCCTCTACAGGAGTGCAGATGAGGGGAAAAAAAAAAAAAACCAGCCACCTTTTAAAGGTAGCTACCTTGTTTTCAGACATAAAATATGAGCATTAGCTAGATGAGACTCAACAGAAAAGAGAAAGCAACCAAAAAGCTTTCCCAAAAAAATGGCAGATGTTGTTTCAATCAGAATAAAAGCTTAACAAATAACCATAGTAGAAAGGAGGTGCAACTAAAAGCATTCCCAACAAAAATGATGCAGCATGTCCTTAAGTATTAAGTGTTTACGCTAAATACAGCAGAATGGCAAAGGAGTGCCTGAAGATGACTCAATGAGGAGGCATTCAAAGCAGAAAGAGCATTACCAGCATGTTTATAGTAAGCTTGCTAGCCCAAAGCACGGTATTTTTTGGTTCTCATGTTCAAAACAAGATCGCAGACAGCAGCACTTGTACTCAGATACAGAAGTAACACAGGACGGTTCATCAGTGACTCAAGGCTGGACCTCTGCAGACTCACACAGCTAGCAGAGATACCTGAGGTCCATACAGAGTTTCCAGTTTTAAATGACCCACAGAACTCTTTTTTTTATCCCCCAGGATTCCCCTCCCACCCCACCCCCCAATAAACAGTACTTTATTTTGCCTGCGGTGCCTTCCCCATTTCCCCTACCACAGTACCCACTTCATCACCACTCTGGAAGCAGCTCTGGACGCGGCTTCCAGTACCAGCACCACAAGGTCCAGCACCCATCAGCACCTCCGTGGCTTCACCAGGCAACCACACCTCCATTTCACAGCACACCCTCCCACTTACTTTACATGATCCTGGGGCAAATCACAGAAAAACTAGCATTCCAGATACTGGTAACGCTACCTCAGTAATAAATTAAGATTATTTTTTTAAAGTGGAGGCAAGGAGCTGGAGTGGCACATGGGCAAAACCTGACGGGGTAGGAAGACCTGGAACACAGCAAACAACAAAACACAACAGCACAGAGATTTTTGGCCAGGAAGTCCGATTCTGTTGTATCATGAAATTCAGTCATAAATATCTCTGGTTTACAGGCAGACCCCATAAGCTCTCGCCCCTAGGCAGTCCCCAGCAGCACTCCCTTTCCTCAGCCGCTCTGGTAACGCAGGAGCTTGCAAACTGCAGCCGGGACAAGACAAATTTCCATTTTGTATTGCGTTAATAAACAACAAAGCAGCTATTTTTTGTCCAAACAATGCTTTTGTCTCACCACACTGAAACATAAATCCCCGAGATCCAAGAAAGTTCCCAACAACTGACAACCTAGACACGTACTTTTTGAAGACACTTGGAGGCAGTCCAGCACGACAGCTTCCCTCACCTACAAAACGTCCCGAGAAGTTCCCAGAACCACCTTTGCGCCAGTCAGCTCCAGCAGATGGGTTTCTGTTTTCCCACCTTCCAGCCCATGGATAGCACTGAACGCCGGCACAGCATACACCATGAAAGCACAGCGTACGCCTCTAACGGAGAACTTACCTCCCTGAACAACAGCCTGGAGGCACCTCCATCACCTCTTTCATCTGCAACAGCATCCCTGTTGCTCAGATTTCATAATCCCTTTCAGTTAAGGTACACAGGTGCAAGCAGCATTGCAGGGTAGGGAAGCAGAACAGGCACAGGTATTCACGTTGTTGGCACAGCACTGTCAACTCAGGGCATTTTTTTTATTATTATTTTCTTATCCCACTCTTTGCTTACAGCCTGCACAGCCAGATGAGCTTAGTTGCCTTGGACACCCGGATAGGACCATTCACATTACAGCACATCTTCCACCACGACCCTCCTGCCCACCTACCAGCAGCAACGAGGAAACAAAACGTTACAAAGTGCAACCACCACTTGGTTTTCCCACTCCCCAAAACCTTTCTCACATCGCTACCTTTGTGCAGTTATTCAGCAGCAAGCTTGGCACAGGGTACCTGCAGCATCTGGCACGTCTCACCCGCTCCAGCTCATGCTCCTCACGTGCTCTCGTCTGTTACCAGCCACTGGGATAGCTGCTGCTGTGCCCAAATATGAAAGGAGCAAGTGTCTAAAACAGGCACAAGAGCTCTGCTGATCTGTCTGAGGGCAAGACCTAAGAGACTGAATACTGCTTAGGGGAAAATAAAAACCCAAACTGCACTGAAGCGCAAGGAGACTCGTGGGAATCCCCGCTTCTTACTTGCAAACCCCAGAACTTTTGTGCCATTGAAGGCAGTTAGCAGCAGCAGCCTGAGTGCCTCCTACCAGAGCAGCGTGTCAGCAAACACACGTCAGTGTGATCCTTATCGGTAAGGCTTTCTAGTGAAAAGACATCCCTAGAAAGCAGTCACTGCAAATACAGTTTTCCTGAATATCATTACTGATCCAGAAGTAATGAAATAGCAGATAATACGGCCCCAGGGTACAAATCAACCACCTACCCTAATGCATACAGATGGAGCTCAACAGCTCTTCTGGTCTTCCATTACCAGAGTGAAATGGGATCTCTGAAACACCACTGTGGCAAAGCAGCAAAGCAGCTTACTAATGAGGGGTGTTTGTTTTTGCTTCTTCAGAAAATGCCTTTAAATGCTGCAATCTGAAAAAAAAATCTCTGTTTTCCTGTATAAAGTTGAATAGACACGGCTTCTCCTCACAGAACCAACATAAAAAAGCAGAGTGTACAGCCTACTCTTCCCTGATTTTGCAGAAAAGGCTTTGCTGAAAACAGTGTCTAAATACTGTTTGTAATAATCCACAACGAAACTTTATCCAGTCCCACCAGAGAAAGCAGCAAAACTGTCATAACTTACAGCAGGATCACGCTCCTCTGGCTGATGTTCCCATCAGTTCAAGCAGTAACTTCCACAATGCTCTAAAACCGACTCGGCAAACGTACAGGTACAGGCAGGTACCTTCGAGCTGGTCACATCCCCACCAACCAGCCCAGTCAACGCGCAGCGCCGCACACACATCCTGCACCCTGACGTACCCACATCTATCTTTGAGAAGCATCCCTGCGCTCTGCGTGGCACCTTTGACACGACATTACTTAAACCCCCGCTGAAACCTTTTCAGAAAACAAAGAGTTCAGCACTTTTTAAATCAGTTTCTTAAAGTTTGAGGCTTTTACACTGCAAGCTGCACACCCACGCAAGGCATCTGTGTGACAAGGCGCAAGGAACAGCAGCTCTCCCAGTCGCCACGTCCTCTCTCAGGGATTCAGCGATGCCCAGTCCTAACAGGTACGTTACCCCGCACACGCAACAAAGACATCCCCTCCACGGCTTCTTTCAAGAAAACCCGCATTCCTAGGAAATCAATTCTTTAAGCTGATATTTTGTTTCCATTAGAGGAATTAACGTATTTCCATCATATAAAGGCGCTGGAGGCAGCGGTCAGCACGCACCTTTCCGACCCTCACCTATTCTTTCACCAGCCTCCTCCAGAGCCGCCGGGGCAGGCACATGCCGGGAGGGAGGCACCCGTCCCACCGCCGGCCCTCGTTCCTGCCCTCACACGAATAAACTCCAAACTCGACACGGTCTGACCTTGACTGAACAACAATACACGGAATAAATAAAAGGACAAGCATGACAAAATAAGAATGCGCGTTCAAAGCAACGAATGGTTGTAAGAAAGCAGCGTATTAGAGAGCCTTATTTAAAACCAGCGGAGGGGGAAGC
>VWZZ01003947.1:290963-363962 GCA_013399095.1 Psophia crepitans | reverse complement strand
GAGGTCGGCGGACTCGACTGAACCCGGGTGGGCTCCCGCCGTGCCGAGGGTCTCGGCTATGCCTGCGCCCCCGCCCTGGGAAGGGCGGCCCCGGCTCCACCTCCACCCTGCTGGGTACTGGGCGCCCGGCCAGGCCCAGGGCCGCATGCCGCTGCGAAGCCCGTGGGGATTTAGAAACCTGAGGAAAGTTATTTCTTAGACTTCTATGATAAAAAGAGACCGAGTTTTCCACATGTCTTACAAAATCATAGAATATCCCGAGCTGGAAGGGACCTCCAAGGGCCATCAGTCCAACCCCTGGCTCCACACAGGACCACCCCCATCACAGCAGATGACTGAGNGAGCTCTGCCCTCAGCCTCCTCTTCTCCAGGCTGAACAAGCCAAGGGACTTCAGCCTTTCCTCATATATCTTCCCTTCTAGACCCTTCCCCACCTTTGTTGCCCTCCTCTGGACACTCTTCAATAGTTTTATGCCCTTTTTGTGCTGTGGTGCCCAAAACTGCACCCAGCACTCGAGGTGAGGCCGCCCCAGCGCCGGGCAGAGTGGGACAATCACGTCCCTATACTGGCCGGCAATGCCGGGCTTGGTGCCCCCCAGGATACAGTTGGCTCATGTTCATCTTGGTGTCAACCAAGACCTCCAGATCCGTTTCAGTGTGGCTGCTCTCCAGCGTCTCACCCCCAGGCTGTCTGTACAGCCAGGGCTGCCCCTGCCCAGGTGCAGAATCCGGCACTTGCTCTTGTTAAAATTCATGCGGTTGGTGATTGCCCAGTTCTCTAATCTGTCCAGGTCTCTCTGCAAGGCCTCACAACCCTCAGTGGAGTCCACAGCTCCTCCCAATTTAGTATCATCTGCAAACTTGCTCACGATTTAATTTAAGCTTTAATTGTGTATTTAGTCCACACCAAATTCCCAGTTCTGCATTTTTCACCTATCTGGTAATCCTGTTCAGCCTGCAGTGTTGGGGATACTTTTGATACTTCCACAACTCCAGATACTCACTAACACACTCCCTACAAGCTTTGCCCAAGGAATGTTATTCCAATCGACTTTGAAAGTCATCTAAGTCATATTTTCAGGAATTTAATTAGTGCAAGAGATCACCAAACTCACTGAAGTCCTCGATTAAGGAGGGAATATTTATTGATTGCAGGAAGAGGAGGCAGGGTGGATACTGAATCCATCACTTTTTAAATACATGAAGTGAATGATCTCAGTTTAGTTTATCTGCACTGTTTAAAAATTCAACTGGGCATTATTCAGTGCAGCTTGCTTTTTTTCTATACCTA
Source organism: Psophia crepitans (assembly GCA_013399095.1). Taxonomy (NCBI): domain Eukaryota; kingdom Metazoa; phylum Chordata; class Aves; order Gruiformes; family Psophiidae; genus Psophia; species Psophia crepitans. Next base: position 362,671 of record VWZZ01003947.1, on the reverse strand, counting down.
GTCAGTAACTTCAGGTGTTACGCAGGAAAAATTAATGCATATATCCAATTTAGCAAGTACCAGGTGACTGTATGTACAATAAGTAGAATATTTATCCCAGCTTTTCACATAGTCCTTATTTCTGCATTGTTAAAGAAGGTTCGTTCTCACACTATGCGGAGTGTGAAACTAATTATGACTACTGAGAAGGAGCAGTAACTCCACTCACATGAAGCTGGCATAAACAAATGACAATCGGGCCCTTCAAGACTCATATGTGACCTTTGCGCTAATGCTGTACCCCACGGATAACCTATTCAAGCTCCGAAAATGAGCTAACCAGATGTTTTCCATTCAACAAGACAGTGTATGTAAGTTTTTAATAGACATAGTTTTGTCACTCGTGTTTCTCATCTTATTTTTTCTTAACAGAAACATTAAATATCAGTAAATCCTAATGCAAGGGTTGTTCTTATCACCATAGCATCCACAGACTCCAAATGAAACCAGAACTTCGTTGAGTTACGTTCTGTATCACAAACAAGTGTTCCTGCCTCAGAGAGCTTATGTCTTACAAAGGCAAGAACCAGCAGAAAAGAAACGAAGGCAGAGAGATGTGATGATATTTATCATAAGGTGTGAAATCCAGATCAGAGATTGAAACGCAAGTTTCCTGCCTCCAGGTTCAGTCCTGCCCATTTCTCTCATTAATTACTTGATGTCGTCCTGGAAGTTTAATGAGGGAGGAAAGTCCACCAGACGTTGCACCCCAGCTGGTAAGGAATGTTCCAAACTGAGTTTTGTGAGAAAAGTTACATTTGTCAAAGTCAAAACACTTTCTCAAATACAATTTGTTTTTAAAACGTTTTTCTCTCGGATATTTCCCAGGTCAGACAGCCCTACCCTGAACGCCCAGCAGTGAGTGGCAGAGGGCACCCACCCGGACTGCATCAGCCCCAGCTTCTTTTTCCCACTGAAACGTTTTAAAAGGTCTCATTTTTGTCTGATACAGAATGGAAAACACCTCTTGAAATGTCAGGAGTTTTTCACAAGCGACGCTTCTTTTTTTCCTGGCTGGCCCTGGACTACCGGCAGTTACACCTCGTTTGCCTTCCTACAGCCCTCGCATTGACATCTGCCGAGAATAGCTGCATTTTGCACCCCACGGTTAAGCTGGAGTTGAAGCAGCTGGGAAACTGCACTGCTGCAAGTCTTAGCTTAATTTGCCAATCTAGAGTTTGCATTAATGCAGCTAATCTAGCATCTGGGTACGGGAGCCTGAACTGCCCCCCGCAGCCCCAAGAGCAGCACTCATTAAAAGAAGAGGCAGCACAAGAGGGTGAGGAAAGAGACCTCCAGTCCTACAGCCAGCTGAGTGCCAGCTCCCTTCAGGGCACACGGTTTGGCTTTGACTCTCTTCCTCGAGACTTTAGTTTTCCTCGAAATCTTTCTGGAGGACTACATGTACCTAAAAGATGTGTGGGAAATTAATATGGACTGAGTATGTAGGAAGTAATTCTACTTTTCTCAGTTTGAGTAGAAAAGCTGAAGGAAGAGACCAAGAAGCAGCAACAGGAAAACAGAAGTACAAATGCAGAGCATGAAGGAGCTTGGAACTCGGAGCAACCTGCTATGCTGTTTTTTAGCCCAGATCACTCATTGTTTCTTCTTGTTTCTGCTCTTTGTGATCCTCTTGTTACATGGATCTCGCTTGCTTTGTGGGGCTCAAAGAAAGAAAAGTGGTACGCAAGTACTGTGAGTACTGGAAGCATGAAGCTAGTTCTTGCTCATGGATGACTGGCTCAGCCTAAGAAGGGAATAACAAAGCCACTTGAATGACAGCTTGGATCAAGTTCGTAATGACCTGGTTTGTACAGGCCAGGTGTTATGTAGATTGGAGCTTGTTATTGTGCAAAATTCTGGCAAGCCTTGCGATGCAACAGCCAGTTCCAGCAGAGCTGGGCAGAAAGCCACAGACTACAGGCAGGTCTATCTTCAGCAAGATGGGCAAAGAAACCGTCTTTTTCTGTACTCGGTACCTTGGGGATGTGAACCAACCTGCCTGCACAGCATCTGGAATAAAGCTTATAAAGAAACAGAGAACAGTTTCAAAACACGGAATTCCAGGCTTGAAAACGAAGAGGAAAGCTCACATAAAAATACGTCGCCAAGTTTACTGTCTGTTTCTTAGGGAGCAAAAATTCAGAGCGAAACGGTACGAGATAACAAGCCTCCCACTACGGCATTTAATGGAAGGTGCGCAAACTGTAACAAATAGTCCCTATTGATATATTCTGCATTCGTTAGAAATTCTTTCATACTACTGTATTAATTTTTATGTTATCTAAAAGTAGTTACTAGAGTTATGTGGATGAAGAGCTAGCAAAACTAGGGCTCACCTACGATTTGTTTTCTCACCCTGTACTATTAATATGCACATACTACGGTTACTTGAGCTAGTTGCGCTTAAATTTTAGTCTTTCTTTAGACGGCCATTTTTTTAAAAAGAGGAAGATACCAAAAAACCAAATCAAGGAAAGTGTCTTGGGTGCAATTTTTGTAGGAATATTTAATGTTGAACTTTCAGGAAATCTGAATGCTTTTCACCAGTACTCAGCATTCATTCCTGTGCCCAAAGTTAATAAAAGGGACTGTGCAAATGAGATCAAAGGGTGACGAAGCACTGGAACAGACTGCCCAGAGAGGTTGTGGAGTTTCCTTCTTTGGAGATACTCAGGACCCATCTGGATGCCTACCTGTGCAGCCTAGTGTAGGGCACCTGCTTTGGCAGGGGGTTGGGCTCGATGATCTCCAGAGGTCCCTTCCAACCCCTACCAATCTGTGTGATTCTGTGAAAGCCAGTTAGATTAATTGATCAGGTTTCTATTTTTTGTTATAGTGGCAACTTTGTAAGCATGGTGGTAGCAATGCTTTTAGACTGTACCACAAAAGCTAGTACAACTTGGGAGAAAAAAAAAAGAGAAAAAAAAAAAAGAATTCTGGACTACGTAATCTTTACCAGGATATTAGAAGCGCCAATAAATGACAACTTTTTCCATATATGAGGTATGGCATTTTTACTGAGTAGTATCAGCTTTCATATTGAAGTCAACGGCACCACAGAAAAGAAGCGGAAAGCCAAGCAGATAATGAATGCCTGCCACAATGGATTTGCAGCCTGAAGGCACAGCTTTAGACAAGTGGACAGGCACAAAGGAGGTGTGGTTCGTTGGGCTTTAATGCTTCATGGAAAGGTGGGTTACCAGGAGTTTCTTAAATCTCTCATTGTTCCAGAACTTACACTGAGGTTTCAAAGTTCTTTTTAATAGTCTATTATAAGCTAGGAGCATGAGAACCTGGGGAAAAAAGAAGAAATTATCCTCTCATCCTTAGGGGCAGTGCCTCAGAAATCGATGCTAATGAACAGACTGCAGCATACGGAAGCTTGCATTTCCCCTGCTGCACCAATTTTGTGCATTCACAAGGGACACTGCAAGAGCCATCATGTGTAATTAGAAACAGGGAGGGAGAAAAAAAGGATATCATTCATTCACACTTCTCATGGTGTCATTTCTTTGTGGCAGATTTAACAGAGATTAAACAGGCATTCAGCTTAATACTAGTCCTATTAAGGACCAAACATAATTTATTTTTAATTATGGCGTTATCAAGACACCAGCATAATTGATGGCAGTCCTGTTGTGAACATATCCTTAGATGATGACTTCTTTAGTAGCAGAAGAAATGCGTACAGGCAGGATATTTATCTTTACTAACACTCTAGTTAGAGTATACCTCTGTGAATGGGTACAGCCAGTCTTAACGTTGGGTCCGAACCCACCACACACTAGTGAGTACAAGACCCCAAATCCCAATGTTCAGCCCTGCCTGAACCTGAAGTAACTGCTGAACCAGGATTTGAAATCAATCCTCCCTGCGGCACGGAGCGTGCCAGCCATGCCGAGGTTTATCGGCACACCAGCCCCCTCTGCTCCACAAGCCATCTGTCCCTTCCTATTCTTCTCCACTCAGGTTCTGCTCTTTGTGTTCCAAAAATGGTGGCAAGCGTTTCCTAAGGAACAAACAGCTCCTCTTTCCGTGGCTTTATTGTACACCGCAATTCAAGGCATAGGTAGCAGAGAGTGTAAACTGTAAATCAGACCTAAGTAGGGGAGATTTAACCCCATTGCATCACTCATTGCCCTGTAGCCACTTTGTGGAGACTCACTCTCCCTCATCCCTCCTGTTCCCACTCCCCCCCCTGTGTACCATCCCACAGAGGATTACAGATGTTGCCTATTAGGGGGGGAAAACAAACTAGAGTAATCAAAGAGCTTTTCTGATGGTGGGAGTGAAAGCAGAAAATTTCTTCCAGGACTGACTGGTCTTGGGCCGCTGCTTCTTTGCAGACACATCAGCAACCCAAGTGTTCGAGGAGGACTGGGGTCTGCTTTCAGTACCTAGCAAGCACCATGACATACAACAGTCGCATGGCCAGACCTGTCCCTTAACATTTTACACATTGAAAATCTTTCCAAGAGCAACTACAGAAGGGAGAAAAACATTTGAGCATTTACACTGTTTGCACAGATGCAGTTGGGAAGAGTAGATTTGTGTAGAGTGTCACTGGTCTGATCACTGGTCACTGGTGGTTACAATACATTATCATTTAGACTTAAGGATCGATGTCCTACATTCCTTCCACCAAAGGAGAGCATTAACTATTTGCACTCTCGATCCTTTTGGGACATACCCTCTGTCCTGCTAACACAATTATATCCGCACTGGTGCACGACAATCAGAAAAGACTACCTGCCCTCATACAGACTTGATCTGTACGAGCCTTTTTTCACTGTCACCAACCCTGGGATCATTCATCCTGTGCAAATTTCAAGATCATCTCGAGTGTTATCTTTGAGAACGCAGGATCAGACCTCTTGATGCCAATGATGGGTGGAAGAAGGAGGAATATTTATCAAATAAAGTCACCACTACAATTCAGAGCACAGACCAGCACTACTGCAAAAGGCCAATTATCTTCTTGGCTAGAGCCCCTGGAGTTTAAAAATGTGATAGCCTTAATGCGCAAGGAAACACGATACTTGTATTGGTGTGTAAGAGAAAGTCCTTTGTAAGTACCATGGCGTGCAGGTTAAAGAAAAACATGAGAAGGGTGCAGCACGGAGCAATGCGTCAGCCACCTATTCACCAGCCATGGCAGGGCAAGAGTTCCACCCTCCATGCAAAAGAAGAAAAGCTTCAACAGAGGCACTTCACTAGCTATTAACCTTTCCTGATTGGAGTCTTGCTCTACAGAAAGAGCAGCAAGTATCTACTAAGCCCTAAGAAGGGCTTTCCTGCAAATAGTAACTGGCAATAATTTAGCAGCTGGGGAACCTATCGAGTATTAAGGTCTTTGTGTCCTGACACGCTACTAATTTAGTAACAAAGGTGATAATAAGAGATAAAGAAGGCTCATGCTAGTGACTAATTATTAGATTTGAAATCTATCAATGACTATGGAGCAGAAAACTAACATTCAAAATGTTTTCTTATAATTTCGGTTTGCTTTGGGTTTTTTTTTGCTCTTTAGTGCTTCTGTTCCACTGCTTTAATTAGAGTGTTGAATACAAGGTAAGGGATTTGCTCAACACAATCAATAATGACATTCTGATGCTGATGTTAAATTGACTTGCTATTTTTAACAGGCTGCTTAGTTATTGCCTATCATCCTCAGTCACATCTTGAGGCTCTGCAGATACGCACCATCGTAGGAGATTCCCAAGAAGGGCTCCGCCTCAAGGAGGTTGAATCCTGTTGCATACTTCCGAGCATCGCTGCAGGAGATTAAGGGTACCTCCAAACACATCAGCAGTGCTGAGAAGTTTCTGCATGTAGAAAGCTGTCTGCAGAAATCTAGTTTGAGCCAGCCCCACTCATACTGAACTACCAAACTTCACCGGATTTGGCTGTCTTTATCTTGTGAATATTTTACAAAGCCAGTACACAGAAGTATTTCTAACACTAGGAAAAAAAGTCTGCCTTAATAATACTACAGAATACCTTGATACAATTTGTTATTTAAATGAACTGTTATTAAATTCCCTGTCAACATGAAAGTGTTCACACTATAGATGGCTGCAATTTTTAAGATTTAAAAAAAAAAAACTGAACTGAATTTAAAATTTCAGAAGTAGGATGAAAGAATGAACAGAAATTCAGTCAACAGCTTAATATTCAGTCACGTTTTTCAGATTTCTCTGATTTCTCTTCACCTGCAAAGCAGTCACCACTTTTTGCCTAAAGAACCAAAGATGAGAAGGATGTTCAGCTCAGCTCAAGCCTTCCCTTCATATCAGGCCTCTCTCCTTCTCCAGGGGCTCCCTGTTTAGTCCCTAAACATCACAGCACTCTCCAGAATTTGTACGCACCTTGTGTACCTTTGCAAAGCATTTAGGAATGCCTGAGTATATGTCCTGTCTGTACACACAAACACCATAAATGCATTATCACAATTTCCCATCACCGTACCAAGCTTTTCATAACTTTCAAAAACTGCACTTTTCTGCATTTTATTAATATAAAATAACACATTAAATTTAACTGGTTTCCAGCAGTAAGGATTCAATTCAAACATCATTCAGACCTATGCAAGTGGGATATATTTAGCAAAGAGCTAAAGTTCACGAACAGCCACAAAACAAGTTTGAAACTATTTCTGTTGCATTTTTTTAAAGAAGATTTAAACATTTTAAAATCATCGCCTACTTTCTTCTTCTTCTTCTGTATTTCAGGGTGACACTTAATTTGTCAGATGCTTCCAGTCAAGCCAGGTTCATTTCTCCTGAAGGCTTGCTTACTGTGCACATCACTTTCCTGCCCAGGCTGTCCTGCCAGAGAAACGCACTCATAGCCCGTGCGCTTGTATTTGCAGCCTCCTAACAATATTTAGGAATTAGTTCAGTGAACCTGCTCCTCTCTTCTCTGCCATGTTTCTCCCATTAAGGTTCCAGACAGGTGTCATTTCACAGATCAGGTAATCTGTCAAGCAAGCCATCGGCACGTTCTCCCACTTTAATAATTCACGAAGCCATCCTGTGTTCCACCTAGGAGCATCAGGGGAGTAACGGACCCAAACCCTTCTAAAGGCAATGATCGTGTGCTGTAGCATGCCTTAATATTACTAACTGATCGAGACAACGGTCACTGACTTTAAAAATGTTTTCCTCCCTCTGAAATCCTCATCTAGTTATTTCTTCCTCCACTCCGTAGTGATTTATTTTCCACTCTGGACGCATATAAAACAAGCTGAAACAGTTTACTTGAACCATGGTCTTACTAACTGCTAAGTTTCATGTTTGAGTAATATTTCTGTTTTGGTTGTTCGGGGGGGTTTTTTAACAAAAATATTTTTAAAAAACACTTTGCATTTCTAGGACCTACATACATACGCTGAAATATCCCTTCTTTTGCTATAGCCTTGGTTTTCAGCACCGTATCAGAAGTATTTACTAAGCAATGTGGTGTTTTTTTCAGATGCCAAGAAACAATACAGCTATTTCAGGCAAAGTCTCATTGCTTCCTAAGGATATAACTAACTGCTGGTGGAACTCTCTGAACTTTATATTAGTCTGTGTTGGAGCGCTGCAGGATTAGTTATAATTAACTGTCATAATGTCGTTTTTCTCCCAACCACTCAGATATTAAAAGAAAAAAAATCCCACACCCAAAAAACTCTATCAGCAACCATGATTAAAATGTCTATTTGCTTCCTATCCCAAACTTAATTTTTAACTCACAGAGCTCTCAAGCTGTCCTCCACACACCCCTCAGCTTTCACACAGATACCTATACCTGTCTACCACACACAGAAATAAACATTTTTAACAACAGCTAAAGAGTTCGTTGTACAGAAGGTGCAAGAAGCTTAAAACAAATATTTAGTATTAAATAAGTGCTTCATCGCTAAACCACTTACACTCCATGGTGTAATAGTTTTAGGGATTCCCATTGCGGATTTATTCATTTATATTACTTCAAGAAGCCTGTAGGCGCACGTTCAAAAGTAATTTAAAATGACACGAATTCATCAGTGAGCCAATGGCGACGAACGGTAATTCATTAGATGAACCTGTGCGAACTAAAAATACTATAAGACTACCTGCGACTCAGCTTTCTCCTAGTTTAGGATAGCATTGCAAAAATTAATGCAATATTCATTAAAGTAAGCCATATTTATCCTTTTCTGTTGCTTAAAATATTTTAGAATACTCTACTTTCAGTTAAAACTCATGCTCTGACATTCTTAATTCAGTGATTCCGGGGAATTAGGAGAGGAACGGGCTCATAGGAGGGCAGGGCTCTCGTACTCTCCTGAACGGTATCTCCATTGCCACTAGCAAAGACAGGATACTAGATAGGTCACCGGACTGATCCAGTAAGACATCTCTTCTGTTGTGCTAAGAACCAGGAGATACAATCAGATCCCAAGCAAAAAAGATTTATACTTCTTTCAAAGCTCCAAACTGATGGAGATTTTTCTCCCACTACTTCCTTGGCCCACTCTCCCATCTATTAAAAAAAAAAAAAAGCTCCCATAATAAAGACTGTGGTGTCTTCAGAGTCATCCATTTTCTTGAACTATGTCTAGAGTCTCCACTGGAGGAGGTCGCCATGCCTCAGGGTAACAACGGTTGCTGCTTTCTACAGAAATGCCAGACCAAGTAAGAGCAAATAGCAGAAAAGTCCTAATATACTCATTTCAGGTAACTCTGAGCTGCAGCTGATAACTGAAACGCTCCGTGTAAGGCGTAAAGATTTCGCTGGTTTGTCTACCAAAGTTAAGGTTTTATTTTGCAAAAGAGGCAGCTAAGCCGTACCATACACAAACAACTTCATTTCTTTGTGGTCAGCTCTGGGAATTGGCTTAATTCCTTCTCCCACTTACACTGCACAAGCTTTTCTTCGCCGGTCTGAAGGGCAAAAGAGTCGCTTTCTGTAGTCTGTCTACAGCCGTTTAAAAGTCATTACTAGGAAAATTTACACAACTAAAAGATTATTTCAATAATATTTAATACAAGATTCAATACAGAAATATTTTAATTGGATGTAAAGAAATGGGGAAATGATACACTTACTCAACTTTCCCTCCGTACTTCTGATTAGCCTGTACTGAGTAGCTGAGGTAATACCTCACTGATTGGTAACCTGCTGTTACACAGCTAAACGGCGTTGGCAACACACACGTTAGGGTAGCTGCTGAACAAGGACCTCCCAGATCAAAGATGCTGCATGGGTCGGGCAAGGCAGCTGAAGAGATTAACCAATGCTACGGGTGCCAGTCTGCTTTACACCAGGTACATAAATGCACTTACCTCCACATGCACTTCCAGGGCATGGAAGAGCATAGCACAGCTCTAATACCAGGTCCCCGGGTGGATTATCAGCAGTGGATCTGAACCCAGCATTTTAAAGGAGGAATACCTAAACCTGCCTTGTATGCTCAAAACAAAGCTGTAAAAAGTTTCTATCAATACAGAGTAGAACAGGGCCAATACTACTGATCATTGAAGCATGAACAAGAGAAACTTCACCATCTAATTAAATCTCAGTAGCAACTGATGAGGAGGAATTTCACACCTGGAATAAAATAATTGCTCATAAAAGTCACCAAAGGAAAACTGACACAGTGGATTATTCCAAGCTGCTATGGAGAAGTAATGGCTTTCTTTACCACGCCAGACATTTTCTGTAGATGGCTACATGCCTCCATCACTCCCTTAGACCTACACCAGATCTTCAGAAATCCTGCAGTACTCATTGGCAGATCAAAACCAACCTTCTATGTTTTAAGGTATTGATTTAGTTTAAAAAACCAAAAAATGTTCCTTGATAACTACCTTTCCCACATCACACTTCAGGTTGCCACCAGCTGCAGAAACTTGTCTCCAGACTTGGTTTTATACCCTCCAACACTCTCAAGTGTCAGACAAGTTTGAGAGCAGCCTCTCCCCATTATTCATTTCTTATTGGTCATCTTTGCAATGCTGTGACCAGCTATGGATTGCTGGGGGTCTGGCTCACTCCATCACAGCAAGGGAGTACAACAACAATACCAAATGAGATGCTATACAATAGCACTTTGAAATAGCTGAATCAGAACCAAAGTCACCAACTTCTTTCCTTTTCCACTTTACATTATTTCTGGATAGAATAGAAGAGTGTCTAACGAAATCAAAACTTTCTTCTTCTTAGTTTTGTATCTAGAATTGCATGAGCCCAAATGAAAATAAATCAGAGGAAACTCTGTGCTTCCCTAACTCCAAAAAAGGGCAGCCTGGCTTAAATGGGTTGAAGTTTTAGAGACAATCTGAGACTCACATGCAGATTTCATTCTGTCATTCTCAAGAGAAAACAAGGTGAGGAGAAAGGGAATGGGAAGAGGAACTCACAAGCTATTCAGTTTAACTTAATCCCCAGACAGAAGCAGAATTTCATTTGCAGAGGACCAAAAAGAATTTTTTTCCTGGGTCATTAAATGTTAATCTAAATTCATTCCTGCTCCTCTTAGCAGGCAGATCAAGTCCATATGATTGCCAGCAAGTGTCCATAATTTGATTGATGTCTTCTCACCCATCTTGAAATCTGAAAAGAATCCTTCTAAATGATTAAATATTTGATTCTTAGCAGCAAAAGGAATGAAAAAAACCCTACATGGGTATAAAAATGGCAAGTAGTTGCAAGTCCACCGCCTTTCCTGAGCAAAGCAGAACAAAGGTAGTTTTAAAGTTTTGTTTGTGGCAGTAAGAAGCATTTTGACCCCCCACAGAGTCAATTATTTCCAGATCTGACAAGCAGCAGAGAGCATTTCACAGCCTGGGATCACTGTGGAACTGGCTGCAGCAGCTCTCACACCGGCCAGGACCTCTGCACAGCCAGTGATGAACAATCTGGGCACCTAGGGAGGCAGAAAGGGACCTTAATATGGGGCAGGAACCCATCTCTGGTTTCTAGGCTTAGAAACAAGGATTTCAGCACTGTATTCATAGTGAAAGCTAAATTCTTAACCATGGCAGTCATCAAAGAGTGGTCATTCGCTTGTTTTGAGGGGTTAGTTGCACCCATGAATTTGAATAGAAGGAGTCTTTTTAAAAGCAAATCAAGAAAAGACAGGAAAAAAATGAAGGCTAATGAGAGAACTTCAGAAGACCACTTTTTCTATAAATGATTTATTAGAAATGAAATAACCTGGAAGTCAGGACTCACAATCTCCCAACCAATCATCCATTTCATGTAAAGTTGCTGTCTTATCCTGCCAAAAGAAATCAAGTGTAAAAATGTAATGAAATAAATGGCACCTTCCTCTTGGACTTAAAGATAGTGTTTAGCTTTAAAAGTATAATCTAAAAATAAGCACTGCTGCTCACTAGTCTCACTGTACGCTCAGATTCATTCTTCATTTAATAGGAAATAGATCTAATACCATTTGGCATTGAGTAAATTTTAGCCAGTGGAAACACACAATTTTAATACTTGTAAAAAAATATTTCTTTGCAATAAGGAAGCAAAAGACACGTGGCAATTAACTAACACGCACAATCCATGTCGTCTTAGATTGGCCTTACTTCTACAGCACCAGCATTGCAGATGTCAAACAACCCCAGTCTGGGACAAAACTATGGTTAAAATGAAGCTGTGAAATAACATATACTTATAGAAACAGGGAAATTCAACTTCTGTGCCAAAAAGGTGGCACAATTAATGGTCTAATTATAGCATATTTATAAACCTTGCTCTAAATCCCATTTCCTTATGCAAGTGATACCTTTGAAGTTAGTGACTCAATTATCTGCTCTGTGAGCAGTAGTTTTTAGTTGCAACATACCTGGAAGGTGAGGAGTGACCACCCTCTCAGGTGGTACCTGCCATTTATTGGTCTGAATATTGATAATTCTGAGAATTGTTCCTTGAACTGTATTCCACAGCATCCCAGGACCTCCCTGCAATGAGTAATAGCTACTACAGATTCAACACAGCTATAATATTCAGAAACCTTCCTTGCCTCTATGAAAATGTTTCAATGCATGTTTCCAGAGTTTAAACTTGAACTGCCAAGCATTTAAGGACCTACTGCTGAAGAAGATTGCATAGTGCGCTGGTGAAGTCATATGCGTAGAAAAATTTAAGTAATAGAAAAGACATGCTATTAGAAATTTGTAGGTTGAAGGGAAAAGAACCTCGGCTTTTTGATGGTGATATTATTACTGTGCCAAAGGTAGTAGCTCAGACCTGAACGCTGATCCTCAGAGAGCTAACTCTCCTGTTGGCATTCACTTCATAAATAATCCTGCAGAACAAGGCACATCTTGTCCCATAAAAACAAAGGTGATCCTTCACATTTAGATGAAAGGAGAAGAGGAAACCTCATTTATAACAGGTAGCATCTCTGTTATTCCTAACGCAGGCACACAACTGCTCATTTGGAACATGTAGGAATGCAGACAGAAGGTAGGGCTAAAAACAGACGGTGGACCTTGCTGCCTGGGAAACTCTCCACAAAAAACCTAAATCTGTGCTAGGCTGTCTGCATCCTGTTGTCCAGGTAAAAGGAAAAAAAAATAATAATCTTCTGCCCTTCCGACAGTTCTGGAAATGGTTGTGGGTCATGTGAAAGAGCCTGTGCAAATTCAGCTGCTGTCTTCTGCAGTGGGAGAGAGAGGAGGAGATAACGCCACAGCAAGACATTCTTTTTGCTCCTATATATGTCATGATTGCACAGATTCTTCTGCAAAGTGTTAGCTCACAAAGACAGGCTAGTCAGCCAAACAAAAAAAGAATTATACTTCAAACTTCCTATAACTGTAGTGATCAATAAGAGCTAATAATTAATCAAGGTCTATCATCCCAAAAGTAGATTCGCACTTAGCAAAAGGTTAACTGAAAAATATAGAGCATATCGTGGCCCAAAAATTCCTTATAGTTAATCAGTTTGTTACATTTCAGACTGTTCCATGGCAGTCCACAAATCAAGTGAAGGCCAAGGAGACTGAAAATCACTCTGACCTAATTGCAGGCTTCAGCAGTGGCAAAGCCTCAACAGTCGCTTCCCAATAAAACAAAAGCAGGACTGGCCAGAAACCCACTTTTCCAGCTTGAAATTTGTCGTTTGATCACATCCAAAAGAAAACATTAGAAAGAGTGATAATTTATTTCTATTAATTTTCTTAGAGTTTCCACTTCAGCACTTTACTTGCATGCAAAGTCACGTAGGGGGTGATAAGGTTTTTCTCTGAAGCATCTCTCTTGTAAAGCGAGAGTTACAAGTGAGTTCCGATACTAAATATTTGTCTGCGGGAAAGAAAGGCTTTCCACCATAGTAGACCTACCTTACAGTATAATTTTCATCCAATAAAGCCATATTAGATCAAACAGTACTTGATGTTCTGGCAGCAAACTGATTTTGATAGCATAGCTAGAAATACACTGGAAGAAATTTTTGCATAGGATAAAATAACGTACAGATAATATCTATACCTACTTGAAAGACTGAGTTTAAATACTGTTCAAGGTGAAAACAAATTGTTGGGACTAGTTTAAATGCTTTAGTCAGATGAATCACAGTATGCCCGGAACTCCCACTACATCTATTTTATCCAAAGAGCTGCACGGATAAAACTGACAGAAAAAAACGCTGCTAAAACTGATTACATCAGTTGTTTCCCAACACTGATCACTCCTCCTCACCACATCCTAAAGACGTATCTTGGACCACTAAATTCCTCTTCAATACTCAAGTACCTGTCCTACTTCAGAACTGACTGTGTGTTATTTTTAAATGAATTAAAAGGATAATTTAGGAGAGAATTTTGTCTGATTCTGTAAAGTCCCTGCAGACTTCATCAGCAATGCTAAAAGCTTGAATTTCTGGACCCAAGGTGTGTTTTGTCATCAAAACTTGAGCCACCTGCCCGGGCAGCCAGCAGCTGGTGGCCATCACCCTCACCTGGGCGGTCACAGATCAGCTGCCCGGGAGCAAGGGCTTCACCCCAGCGAGTGCCCTGGCCAGCGCTGGCAAACAGCTCCGGGCAGGGGCCGCAAGGGCACGCCAGAGAGGGAAAGCACAAATCCCTGCAAGTCACAACACTTAATTTGCAAAGCAGAATTATTTCTTCTGCCTTTAGCTAAATTAAAGTGGCTGGGACAGGAATATATAAGGATGAAAGTAAGGCCATTGGTTATTGTCCAGCTTCTGGTGTCATACTGGGGTATGAACAGTCTGTGGGCCTGCACCAGAGCACACTGTCACCCCAGGTGCCATTAATCATATGGGGGTTATTCCTTTGAGGGTAGGTGTAAAATAATGAGGAGAAGAGAGTCTGCCCACAGATTGCAGCAGAACACTTTCAGGGTGCAAGGGGGGGATCATGAATGCTTCCTGCACTACAGGTACACAAAGGAAGAGAATTAACCTTGCCCGCACAGCCTTACCTTTGACATCACCTGAACTCTGAACAGCTCATTTGTCATTCATCTAAGTGTTCTTTCATCACAAGTTTCTAGCACAGAATTTTATAATTATTTCCAATTATTGTCTATAATATATGCAACATTCTGCACCGCAGTTATATTTTACCGCTGAGCTTTAAAACAAACATCTTCATTTAAAATGTACTCTGCCAACTGTATGACACAGCTACTCCGAGATAGCTGTCGAAGAAAAATCAAGCATAAATATTTACCTCATTAGTAACAATAAAAAGACTATAGTTAGGCAGGCACAATAAAAATTATCTTGAATCCTGTCAATGTCCACCTGCTTCAAAAGAACTCAGTCTCACAATAATTTTAGAGCTACAGAGCTGAACTTAATACAGAACAACTCCGCTCTGCTGCATAACACTGCAACAGCTCTTCAGGCTTTGTAGCAAGCAGTGAAAGGCGTTAAGGCAGCACTGCTTGCCAAAAGTATGTTTGTTTGCCATAGCACGGCCAAAAATGTTTGGTCTGCAATGGACCTGCTTACTCAAGCTGTGCTGTGTGTTATAATTATGATCATCAGCCCAAAGGACTGCTAAATTAGCAGAGCCAATAAAATCGATAAGATCAGGGGTACAAAGCAACTCAGGAAGGAAAGGATCTGCAAAGAAAACTACTTAGTATGACACAGCCGCCCTCGGCCTCTGCACTTTGTTGACTCAGCAGCTATAGTGGACGTTGCTGATTGAGTGCCTGGTGTACACCTTCCACATAAAGCCAGGTACAATATTAAACGGAAAAGCCCTCGTCTTAGAACAAGCCACGGCAAATCTTGTGCGGTTTAAAGTATTTCCCACTGTGGTTTTCATGGCCTTGAATATCCAAGGAATAATATAGGCGTTCAGAGAGGGTAGAAGTGGCACCGTTTGTATAGTGAAAGGGCAGGAAAGCATCCCAAGCCGTAACGTTTAAACGTGATAACTAAAACTAGGCAACTGAAGACCATGAGTTCAGCCAGCTCTACGTTCTAAAACTTGTATCAGTTTGCATATGCTGGTCTTAGAGAATGTGCTTTAAAACTTGTCTTTGTGATTTAAAAAAAAAAAAAAGAACCAAAAAACCCCAAACCTACACCACAAAAGCAAGCAAAAACCCCCAACCTAAAACTAGGATTAGACTGAAAAGTGCCTGAAAGAGAGCAAGGGAGAGAACAGCTGCTTTGCTCTGTGTTTCTGTAGCGCTGGTGAGCTTCTCCTAACAGCCACCCTGTAATATTAAGGAGAAAGGGTAGCATGTTTCCAAGAAAAGGGCACCAGGGTTTCTCACCTCGATATACACTCATTAACTCTGATCTCCAACTCTCCAGGAGGTAAAAGACCAGGCTGCAGTTAAAGAGACTTTTCTGCCAAAGGTCAATGAAAATTTAGTTCCAAAGAAACAGTGCAACCCCCCCCGTATCGGTCTCCAATTCTCTCACCTTTGTACGACAAGACAGAAATGTTTGGGATGGCAGTGACAGGGTTTAGATACTTCTTCTCACAGCACAGCCGCTAAAACTAGGTCAGTATCTGCCATTAAAAATACCAAAACTATTGCGCAGGGTGGAACTATTAAGCTTTATCCATCTAGTAGAAATCAGTGGCTCACATGCACCTATCCAAGCATGGCTTCTTACGGTGTCAGCTTTGGTGTCTGCGTCCTATTTTGCTTTTTATTCTACACTCGCTTAAAAAACGCTACCTAACCGCTGGATCCGAGAAAAATGGCTCGGCATAACACAGACTGAAATCAGTCTGCAGCTTTTAAATTTTTTAATTTATCCATATCTAAACGAATTGTTGCATTTTTACATCTTTTGGGAAATCACGCACAATTAACTGCAGTGATAGAAATCAGCATTTAGAGAATGACAACGATAACTAAGTCCCTTGTAAAAGTATGCTAAAATCACACGCAACCTTCCTGGTCCCATTTCAGCTCCTTCAGATCAGCAAGTGGCTGGAGGCTGGCATCTAGATAATGCTGACCTTCAGCTGTGACTTGGTTTATCTGGATTAGCATTGTTATTTGCTAGAACCTTAAAAAAAACAAAGGGCTAATCAATACAAGGTCAAAACAAAAGTGTCACAGATGGCTTTGACCATTCCAAAAAGGTGACATCTGTCACCAAGAGTTACTGCAGGAGTTGGCACGATGCTCCAGCAGTTAACGCTGAAGGCATTTCTGTGGGCAACTTCCACAGGCGACATCCACAAGCCATTTCTCAGGCATATTTCATGCCCAGTAGTGGGTTACGTGAACGGGGAGGGCACATTGATCAACAGAATGAAAAATAAGTCAGCAGAAAAAAGAGGAAAAAGAATCAGTGGAGCAAAGAACAGAGGCTGTAATATTGGGGAGTTCTGTGAAGGAGTTTAACCCTTTGCAATCTGTGCTCCTTTACTCCAGCAGCTCATCCTAACTTCAAACACCATAACTGAAGCCAGAGACAGTCAGGACAAGCATGAGGTTTCAGCTGTATAATAACTCACATCTCCAGTAGTTTATTCATTTACTAACATTCACTTGTAAACTGGGCACTCTGGCACAAAGCTTCATTTGCAAATGAAGTGCTCTAATAGTTTACAAGAACTATACGATAAACCACACAGATAAAACTGCCAGAAAAATGAAGAGCAGTATAATGGTCCACAGCGTTTGTTGGGCTTTCTTCCCCAAGCCACGGGGATCATCATTCTTATGAAAAAGAACCAATACGAGCATAAATGTCCTTGCTCATGCAAGTCTCTTGCAGGGTTTGGGGTAAGAGTCAACGCATGAGGTCGTTACCCTGTGCCCCCAGCGCACACCTCCAGGCATCAGAAAGGGATACACCCTGCAAAGCTTGCTTTGGCAAAGTATAAAGCTTTCCAACACACAGAGCTCCCAGCAGGCTGTGGACACCACCTAGAAGCATATGCCCAAAGAAAGCCTCGAGATACAACAGCATTCAAACCGGAAATTCAAACTCACCCTGGGATGCTCTCAAGAGGACATCCAAGACATGCGAAAAAGCATTATGTTTTATATTACAAATACTGCTAAGCCACATCTGTTTACTGCAGAACCATTATGCAGATAAGGATTCAGGATGAACTTGACTGCCTTGGGGAAGGTCAGTCTCGGACTCAGCTCTTTGCATTCTGCACGAGGGGTTGTAGGCCAAAAAAAAAAAAAGTATCAGGTGTTTGTTTAAGGAAGAAAGGAAGCTGGAATGTTCGTCTACATTCTGCTCCACCTTCTCACTCTGGGTATTTAGTAGCTAATGGAAGCTTTAGTTATCTACTTTGCACATTACATTTATTTGGAGATAAGTTTCTATGAGTTTCTGCCCTCAGAAAATATTTCATAAAGCCTTTGGTTTTCATTTTTGTCATGGGGCAGATAGGGAAGAATATGCTAATCAAAGACCCTGGAACTAGAGCTTCTATAATTGGCAGCTCAGTATTCTCTCATAGCTTTAATTTATGCATACTATTAAAAGGTTAAAGTTGGTCACAGGTCTCCTGTGACTGTCATCTGTGAAATAATGCTGTTGGAAATGCAGTTTTGGTTCTCCCTCATTCCCGCCTGCAAATAAAACCACGCATATTTTGCACATCTTTCCCCCCGAACACTGACACCTCCAGCGACATAAAATCCAGCAAGCGATGTGACAGCTGCCAAGGTCAATAAGAGTTATACTGAACTGCTGAGTAAGTGCTGGTCACACAAATCAAAGCTGTATAAGGGCAGCTTAACATACACAAATCTGCAACTTATTCAAACTACTTTTTGGACTGAGACATTTTTATCATTTTCTTTTCTCTTCCACAAAATGTTATACGACAAAACGCGATGAAGTCAAAGGTATTTCACGAAATCTTAGCGTTGTGTCCTTTGTGTCAAATTACTGATAGCAAAGTGCGTTGACAAATACATTTAACATTTTTTGAGAAACTCAACACTTCAAGGCAATTGTAGGAAGGCAATAATATGAATAAGAAAGTAAAAATAATGTCGCAGGATATTTTAAAGACACATTGGGCAGCACTGCCTAATTACAACCTAGATCCAGCTGTTTAGAAGAATTCCTAAATAAGCAAGCCTGTGCTGGACATTTTCAGGAGTACTTCAAGACTTCTGCCTTTGCTATACTATCAGAAAAGGTTTCGGTATTCATTCGCAGCTGCACGTTAACTTTTAATTATCGAAACCCTAGCATTTCCCAAGATGTTACCAACTCATCGGTAGGGATAACGAGGTATTGCTGGCAGACCCAAGGGTTACGTGACATTTTATATGTGAACTCTTCACTCAAAGTCGTAGACATAGACACTGCTGTATTAGATCAGCAAAACTTGTACTTTTGTTGTGCAGTCATGAAATACAGAGATTTAAAACAATTACATAGAAACGTCATTCTGAACTTTGTGCCTTGCGTAAGGCCTTGTGTGCCAAACCGTACCCGTTAGCGAGTATTTACAGCTGAGTTGACAAGCCCTGGAAATAGAAGCTGTTAATAGAAGCGCTGCTGCAACTCTAACTGGATTGCTGCGACCAGTAACACTCCAGTAATTACAGTGAAGGAAGTGTTAAGAGGGGAACAAGGACAGAAAGCTCTCCATCATCTGTCAGGCACTTGCTTACTCCTGGATTTTTGTCTAAGAAGAAGAGCTACTAGCAGAAGGGCTCTGCAAGGGCTTCTGCCTTCCTTTATTCTATTTTAAGGTTGCTAATTGATCCTCTGAGAGAAGGTTTAGTCCTTTTAATGCAGTCTCTCCATTAACAGGGAGTCTGTACAAGAGAGGTTGGAGGCGTGTGGGTGTGGGAGCCACACAACCTTTCATGCCGGTCTTCTCCGCGATGACTCACAAGGCAGGGAAGTTTGAGAACCTTCCTCACACAGCGAGAAACGGAGCCCCGTTCCCTGCTAATAATGTGGGGGCTGTTACTGAAGCACGCTGCTCAGTTTGTTTTGCCTGAACGAAGCCTGTCTGACCTAAATTTTCCAGGTGTGGGTATGATAGCAGGTCAAGGAATAAGGGGATGGTGAGACAAAAAGACCAGATTGCGTTGGAATAGTCATTATCTCGACTGACACATTCATCCACATCGCAGAAACGCTGCTAGTGGTTGTGCTGCTTCGCAGTAGGACATTTTGCTTCAGATAAGCAAAATAAATATCAGGGGAAGGATCCCTTGTGAGATATTACCTTTGCACTAGCATAAAAATAACTGTGCAGTTGCTAACTTTCACTGGCGGCACAGAATAGCAGGAGCAAAAGAAGCCATCGGGCTGATGGCAGCCAGCTGGTAATGCCAGTCACATCACTGCTCAGGAGACCGACAGCCTCTTCCGATATGACTAATGGGTTAATTTTATTAAAGCACTACCAGACTAAAGAATAGTCTTATCAAGTGTTTCGCCGTTTAAGAAGCAAGGCAGGTTGCCAAGCAAAATGGCCTATGGTTAAGAACAAAGTGCTGCAGTTTACTCATTCCCCCAGCAAAGCATAGCTTAATTTAGGTCTAAGGCACCACCTAGGAAACACTTCCATTCTTCTTACTCAAGGATACTGTGCTTACACCTACAAATACTACTACCCTATGAAATGTAAAGAAGCTTTTTTTCCCCTTTCATCCATAACTCTTTTTTACTTATCTGTTCTTTCTGCTACCAGCCAGAAAGCAATGCCTGATCACTTTTAGGTATGTTCAGAGTCCTCCCAAACCATGGAAAGATTCCTACTCCATTTCCATCTGAAGTCAGAGCTTCAACCTGAGCTCAGTGAGGCCTTCAGTTTTTAAGCATGCAATCTCTTTTTTGATAGGAATTCCATGTGGGATTTTCTACCATGACCTATCACCGTATGTGCGTACCTTTTTGTGACTCCAGGCACAGACCGTCAGTGGCAGGAAGAAGGTCGAACACCACAAGCTCTCACTGGGATCCTAGGACATGGCCCTCAGTATTTAACAGGGGAAAAAGCTGGTTTCAAGTAATAATCTCAGTCATCCAGAGTCATGTCTTAGGTCTACTAAAGTCTTTAGTTTTATTTTGAATATTTGTATGCATTTGAGGACTACACTAGTGAAATTCTAGTAATTTTCTTTTTTTTGTATACATAAACTAAAACACCAATAAATACTTATTTTTGCACTAATTATATGTAAATTTCTGATAAACCAAATCATTGTTCTCTTTACTTAAAATATATTCACTTTTCATTCAGCGTAAGTCTAATTTTCAAAAGGTGCTTTTATGAAATCTATGAAGCTAATTTTAGAGTCTGAAGTGAAATAGGAAGGTATTCGCATTTTCTGCCGTACTCTTCGAACACCGCATGCAGTCCAACACCAACACAAGGCTCATGTGGCAGTACAAGGAATATGAAGACCAGAAACAAATTGAAAAGACTACTAAAAGGCTACAGTGCATGAACAAATGCAGACATTTTCCATTTATGACCTACAGAGCCCCAGTGGTCAACAGAATAACTGCAGAGAACTGGACTGTATTGAATGTTCTTTCTCTTCAACATGCAGAAAGGGGGCGTTTCGCTCTGTCTCCAGCCATTTTGTAGGTATTCACGCGACTCCCACTGCTATGAAAATGACAGCCAGGAAACAGGAGCCAGTCCTGGAGCACTAGAACCATTAGTGGGATTCACTCCACATCTCTCAATCAACAAGTGGCTACAGGACAAATTCTTTCTCGGCCCTAACCCACCACATCACCGGCCAGAAGTTGCTCCAAATGAGCACAGATGTCCAACAACTCCATATTTCTCAATCAATAACTATTTACAGGCCAAATCGTGGTCATGTTCACATCACTTTACAGGTACTGCAGCCATACAGGGACGGTGAATCACATCTCCAGGGTGGAGCAGAGACAGTTCAGCAGTGCCACTAGACTCGGTGCCTGCAGATGCCTTTCTCACCAGCCTAAAAAGATCTCAAGCAGTCAATTGTTGCAGACAATTAACCCACCTCACCTTCTGCAGGTATATCAGCAACCTCCTCTACAAAAGCAAGTGCTGTTCAGCAGGATCAAGCACCCTGCTTTTCTAGACGCACTACGTGCGTTTCAGCATCAGAGAACGAGTTATTGAATCACATGTCTCAAATTCGTTATTGGAAAATTCATTCAGTGCAGAGCTGGACTCGCTAGTCAAAACGCTCAGCAGGCCTCACTTGGTGTAATTGCACTGAAGGCAACGGAATTACACAATTCATAGAAATAAAGAAATTATCATATTAAGGGATTAATTTTTTTTTCTAGACACCCCCAGTAAGAGTCTTTATTTTCCTTTCATGGTCTTTGGCATGGCTTTGTTTGAAAGGAGATTTTATCCCTGGATTTCCTCTATCAGCAAATCTGAGCAGCAGCAGCAGCTTAGTGTTTAACTGCTGCAGAACAAAATTTAAGAAGCAGCTTCTAGACCCAGAGTGCTAATCATGTGTCTTTGGACTGGATCGTTTTTAACTTCCGCCCTGATTTTTTGTAATTGTTTGGATTTTTATCAGAAGTTCAGTGATTTCCCTAGTATAGAGCAAAAAGAGCTCATTCTTGACCCTTTTCATCCAGTTCTCTGGGATTTTGTTTATAAACGACCTTGCAAACAGAGTACACACGCTCTGGCACTTGCAGCATGAGCCAGACAAGAGTTATTGGCCAGGGGGCTGGGGGCTGCCTGAGGCTATATGAGCATTTGTGGGTTTAGGTTTTGGCTGGTATATTCAGACACACATAATAAAATAGAGCTTTTATTTTAAAAATCAATAAAATGACTGATCTTAAGTCAGAAAACCGTTTTGTTTTACTTTTACCATCATTGGGTTTTTATTGCATCTCACATTTTGTTTTTACCTTGCCTTTTTCCTGCCAGACAATCAGTCTCGACTCCTTTTGAGATGCAGCTTTCTGCAGTACCTTATTTTTCCGAGGTAGTTCCTGGTGTTGAATCTTTCTCACCCAGGTTTTCCTACCACTTTCTCCATCAAGCCATTAAAGCTAACTCTAATACATAAGTTATGGCATGGTGAACAACGATGCCATATAGAGACAAATCGCTAATTTTTTGTTCACTCTAAGCTACATGGACCAATAAAATAGGAAACCAGATGAGGCAAAGAAAAACAAGTTACACAGTCAGCTCATGTGCTACTAATTATTTAGGCCAGGTCTGGACATACCAAGACTATGCCAACGTTAATCTAAGAAGATTTTACTCTTCCACCCTGCTCTCAAGTGTTCATTCCCATTTCTGTCTCAATCTGCCACCTCCCAGTGATGCCACCCCCCTGTGGTGCCACAGTGCAGATCAATAAAATTATCCAGGCTAAAACCTACTTCGCCCAGATCATTTTATTGCTCCAATTTATGCTGCCGCCTCAAACAATTGCACGAACCACCACAACGCAGGTGGGAATTCACCGACCGAGTCGAGGGGAGGCGGCTGGGTGCTTCTGAAGCTGGTGTGGCTGTTACACTTCTAGTGTTGCAAATCTAGTGTAAATAACTGTTCTCATTCGCCTGGCGTCTTTCACTGTAGCTCATTAGTGAAGTGTGCTAAACAGCTCAATAGGAAAGGCAGCAGCTTTTCTGGGTTTCTTGGTATTCCTCCCAAATATTATTTCATATATGACCTTGCGACTTCCAAGAGGGGGAAAAAAAAAAAAAAAAATCATTCCTGACCTCTTCGACATCTTGCAAAAATGGTGAGTCTGACTCTTTGTTACGCTTCTATGTTGTTAATACCAATAAACGTTAAAGATACGAAGATCAGTTCCTGTATAAATCTTGGTTCAAGGATGACGGGCAAGCAGCTAGAAACGTTTCTTCATGTCTTTTTCCCCTAATGTAAAACGCTTAGTAGAAAAATGATAAGGATAAATGGCACCTATCCAACTGATTCCATTATAGAAGCCGGTTTGTCTGCGACAGATTATTCACTATTTATAGTGTCTTTAGTGCATGCCTCACAGTACACTCTCACAGTCAATCTCAAAGACATGTTATTTAGGCAGGGTAATGTACTCTGCTGAAAGAGAGAAACCTCCGCCGACAAAGAACAGAACATCTTGGGGGATAAAATCTTCTATGTCTACAGCCGTTCCAAACCTACACAGAGCTCAAGGACAACAGAAGAACAACAGCGGGACAACCCTCCTGACTTTGGGGAACTCCAAGATGCTCCAAGGTGTAAGCAGAGCATCTAGCAAAGCTGTCATTTCCTTCTAGAAACATTTAGACACTCCCCGCTGGAGCCAAAACCCCAACAAAACCACCTCCGATTTCTGCCAGCACAAAGGGCTTCAGCTGAAACACCAGTTCTGACATACATCAAATAACGAGGTGAGAAAATACAACTCTTGTTCCATGACAGGCAGTCATGCCGGAGACACTACCGGGCTGTGGCATACAGCAGTCATAGTCAAGGTAGCTTCAAGCTCCTATTCTGAGAGTAGAATAGAACAGAATAGAATCATTAAGGTTGGAAGTGACCTCAAGGATCATCTAGTCCAACCATCCCCCCACCACCTATTACCCACTAAACCATGTCCCTAAGTACTACATCTAACC
This sequence comes from Psophia crepitans, assembly GCA_013399095.1. Classification (NCBI taxonomy): domain Eukaryota; kingdom Metazoa; phylum Chordata; class Aves; order Gruiformes; family Psophiidae; genus Psophia; species Psophia crepitans. The sequence continues at coordinate 338,607 of VWZZ01003947.1, read as the reverse complement.
TTTCCTTAAACACCCGCAGGGACGGTGACTCCACCACCTCCCTGGGCAACCTGTTCCAGTGCCCGACCACCCTTTCCAAGAAGAATTTTCTCCTCATCTCCAACCTGAACCTTCCCTGGCGCAACTTGCAACCATTTCCCCTTCTCCTGTCACTAGTTATCTGTGAGAAGAGGCCAACCCCCAGCTCACCACAACTTCCTTTCAGGTAGTTGTAGAGGGCAATAAGGTCTGCCCTGAGCCTCCTCTTCTCCAGACTAAACAAGCCCAGTTCCTTCAGCCGCTCCTCATAAGACCTGTGCTCCAGCCCCTTCACCAGTTTTGTTGCCCTTCTCTGGACACGCTCCAGGGCTTCGATGTCTTTCTTGTGGTGAGGGGCCCAAATCTCCACCCAGACTAAAAACCATCTGTTTAAGACACCAGTAAGCACAGAGGTCATACCCACAGTGATCTTAAGCCCAGCAATATCAAGTAGTAGGTAGTGTCACTGTAGCTCAGGTGAGTCTACAGCATTGCAAGGTAAGCTCCAGAAACTTGTGGTATTAGCACAGCCTGAATATGCAGCAGCTGAAAAGCAGCTATTAAAGCTGTTTCACTGATGTATGGGTGTACAACCAGTACTTCAGCTGCCCAACACAAAATTACCCTTTTCACAGTAAGGCCCAAGAACGACTGTTCCTTCTTCCCCATTTCAAAGAAAAATACGCGGTTAATATCGTAAACATTTGCTCTCAGAAAAGTCTCCAGCCCCTACAAGAAGTGTTTAGCCCTTTTTTTCCCCCTAATCATTGTTATTGTACTACATAAACTGTAAAAACAGAAACAACGAAATATTTTAAAGCAGTAATAAAATAAATAAGATAATAAAAAAATAAAGTGTTCCATTCTGAAAAAAATATCACAATGGCAGTTTTCAACATCGAAGCATTTGTCAATAAAATACACAGAACCATCACAGAACACTGCAGCCCTTTTATTTTTCTCATTTAACATTTCCAAGCCACTGTCATCAACCACTACAAATAGAGGTTACAAATCTTTGCTTGCCTTTTTTTTGCTTGCTTTTTAAAAAAAACAAAACACCCACAAACAAAAAAACCCCAAACCTTCACACAGTGATACCCCTCTTCAAAATATTCCTCAAAATAGTGAGATAAACCATCATAAAGAAACATCCAAATTACCTTTGTGGCCTCATTTTCCAGAAAATACAAAAAGAGTTAAAAATGTTTTATTCAGAATGTTTCAGATCAGGAGTAAACTCATTTTATGTTTAATACTCTGTATGAATGATATATTGAAAAACCATGTAACTGATGTCTGCTGCTTAAATGTGGGTTTGTTTTTTTTCTAGCTGCACAGTTACAGAAACTTTAAGAAGAAAAGACAGGCTGAAATCCACAGTACAGGTAAGAGAAAAATGTGAGTTCGATTGGCACAGCACCTACAAACCCCAAAACCACTGGGGGTTAGCAGTTATTACCAACGGGCAGTTAGAATTCCCTAGGGGATGCTGACATTTTTTCCAGCAATAAGTGCAAAATCTTCTCTTGTTGATTCTTACCGATACCTCGGTTCTCGGACAACCTCAGTTAATAGATCTGGTGGTCTCGTACGCGTGCTCTTCATCCTGGATTCGCTTTCATAGATCTCTCTCTGCAATAAGCTATTTTCTGTGAGTGATTCACTGTAAATACAGCTTCTCACATCATTTCTTCCTATTCCTTCCTCAAGGTAAAGAGAGGTCTTGACAGTATTTTCACTTCAGTTCCTTTCAAATAATATTAGAGGCACAAGGATGGGGACAGTTATGCATATGAAAGCTAATGTAATGGGCTAACACCTGACTGAGCCGGAGGTCGGGCAGTTACAGATACCGGGACTTCGCTGTCAGTCAGGCAGCGGTTCATTAAACCTTCCTGTCCTATCAAAGGTCCCCAAATAGCAGCTTTCCTCTTGACTCCAGACATCTGGGCAATTTGCCTTTTTTTTTTTTTTTTTTTTTTATTAATCTTACCATGACGTCTGCCTCCAAGTCCAGAAAAGATGCAGCAAACTTTTACCTAAAAGCCAAGTGAAAGTTTTCCATATTTTCCTCTCATTCCAGCTGGAGGTGGGGATTTGATTTTTTTGCTCTTCCGTGATAACTTCATAAGTCTGCTTTCCCCCAGAGCATCAGTACCAGCCCACTTCTACTGAGGCACCCCAGAAGCACTGGGCATTAGCCTGTCCCTAACATAATCAAATGTTTCCCACCTAGGGGTGGGAGGGACGGCAGGGTATTTAGACTTGGCAAAACATCTTTGATGAAGACTTGGTGAAAAAATCAAATATTCATGAGACAAGTGAAAAAAGCAGGGAGTGGAGAGGGCAAACAGCCACGAGGGAGCAATAAGGATCCTGTGGCAAACAGAACACCCCTGCATCTCCTAGCGTTGCCTCAAACGTGGCAGCAATGCTCAAGGGAGAGAGACCTGAGCACCAGGGTCAGAAACTCTCCTTCCTGCAGTCCCTCCCCAGCATCCGCTCCCCACAGGCAGAGCAGGCATGGTGGGAACCCTCTCTCCATCTTCAGATATTCATCTGCTAAAACATAACACTGGGGAATGGTTTTGGGAGGGAGAAGGTTTTTGAGAATTCAGATGGGTGCAGGGACGGTCAGTTTTGAAGAGGAGATGAGAACAGGATCCAGGTCCTCAGGCTGCAGGCAGGAGCAGAGGGGAAATGAGGTGACTTGACTTTATTAATGAGTATAGAAGGGAAGGGGGAAGTGGCACACCAGTATGGGGAAAGGGTGAACTGGTAGAGGAGTAGGACAGCAGTAAAGGGAAGAGGTGGGATTCTACTGTAACTCATCCCTGGCTGCGGTTAGTGGGTGAGCCACCCCTGCCCTCCCCACACTGGCCATTGCTCCCAGGGGAGACGGACTCTTGGCCTTACTCAGACAAACCGCTGACACTTTCATCAGAATTCAGCAAAGGATCCAGACACGTGGTGTTGCCCTGGAGTACAGAGCATCTTTTTGTCCCGCCTCAGCAGTAAAAAGACTCCAAAAGGCTTCTTAACTAAGCCCAGTTGCTCTGAGTTTTATGACACTTCTATCCGTCACGGATACCCGTGCAAACTACCTTCCTCTCTGCACTCTGCACTGTATTTTGTTCAATGAAGTGTGAAAATGCAGATCAGTGCCATTCACTGCAACAATTAGTGAGGGGTTTCATTGGTGTCATCAACAGAATTTGGCCATTATCTTCCTAGTCCACAAAGTGATAAAATGCCAAAGTGAATGAACCAGAGGAATCGGCAGTCCATCATTAATTTGTCATTTGTTTGATGTGAAGATCTTTTACCGATTAAAATGTTTTAATATTAAAAAAAAACCAACCACAATTCAGAACAAGAGTTTTATAATTGGCAGTGAATCCTAAAGTGAATTTTATGGATCAGTTAATGTCTAGATGAGTTAAGGGTGAAAGGTAAACTTGACATTAAACCCTTAGTTAAAAGTGCCAGAGGATTCATCGTTGCCACTAAAGGGATACTGAAGTGAAACGACACTTCTTTTTCCCTTGTTGGAAAAATAAAAGGCTTGTAAGAACATTCACCATCTTTGGAGTTTGAGGAAACTATATGCACCTAACACATCATTAGAATACGTTAGTGAGAGACAAACAAAAGCCTTAGGTCCATATCTGAGCTGATTTATAATTTTATACTTTGTTGACCCTGTTCCACACAACCTCCCTATACAAGACTTGGAATTCTTATATCCTTGATAAAAAACTACTATTGAAAGTAAAATTATTTTAGCCTTTCAGCAGAACGTTTAAGTTTTCCAAAATACACAGTTGATATTTTGAATTTAGCTACTTGGCACCATCCCTTAATCTTAGAGGAAGATGCCAAGTAAGACAAACTTCACAAAGAAGGAAACAGCAAGTCTTTGTAAACTGTATCTTGTACAAAGCAAATTCCCTCGACCTCTGTGCGCACCAGAAGCTAACAGGAGCTGTATCCACTTCTACCCAGACACCATTCCTGCTTTCAGTTCCAGAGGAAAGTCACTCACAATATCATTTCCCGCAGCAGTAACGGTAGGCAACATACCCAAGTCAGAAGTCAGGCTGTCCTTCACATCAGAACTGAAATTCCAGGGATTTTATTTGCCTTTCAGACTTCAGCTTTGGCTTTTTCAAGTCTGTCCACGCAACTCGCACTGCTAGAATTCATCTCTTAAGCAGTGTCTTCATAGCAGCAGTGTGACCACATTGGAGAAGCTGATCCAGGAAACTACAATTAGTATGTAAGTCCTACCAATGCAACTAAAAGTCATTTAGTAATAAAGGATGAGTGACACAATCAATAGTGTCACAGACTGAGGAAAAATTCTGAGGCAAGAAAAAAAAAAAAGATATGTTAACTGAAAGCAACAACAATTTTTAGACTGATAGAAAATACAGAATGCACTGAGACACCTTATGAAGACTAAAGAACCTCACTGTCAGAGCACGAAGTGAAATATGACACACTGGCCTATGAAATATAGGATATGTAGCAGCTAAGAGGTTATAAACATTATAAGTCATTTTAGATATGCAGGATGCAAGTCACACCTGTCCAGTGCATATTTAATCATACCTTAGACCTAGACAATTTTGGTCATACGAATAAGATATTTAGTATGGCACCAATAACAGAAATTAATAAAAGTGTGACATTAAGAAAATGAAATATAACCCCGTTATACTATAGTGCAATATCAATATCTGATTCAGAAGCATATGAGAGATGATCTATGGACTACAGAACTGAACAGTCATTATTTGGACTTCATATTGAGAGCTTATTATAAATATCTACATTCATGGAAATTTTATTAAGGTAATATAGCACAATAGAAGGATTTGGGGAACAGAAAGAACCTGGTCAACTTATAAAATCTAAACTCTGCTATAGAGTATAGTGAAAAGGAAAAAGCTCATTTACAGACTGTTAAGAGAACACACAGTGCAGTATGTTCTGCACGCTTGCCATTGAGGTCCATGCTGATGGCACTCATTTTCTTCTCTTCCCTTAAAAGAACACCTCTGTATTTGGCTCAAAGGTGGACCAAAAGAGTAAAAAACTGGAATTGATCTTCAGAGGGAGAAGCACTACATAGGTCTGGGATAAATATTACATAAGTCCAGACAGCTGGAGCTTTTATTTCCCTTGCTCTTCTAAACTGATGAATTCTCTATTCGTCAATCATTTCTAAATTGTGAAGAGTGAATGGTGGTTTTTGGGTGCCACCATTTTCAGTAACCGCAAGTCCAGCTCTCCAGTGACACACAAACAAGGATCTGGGCAGAGAAGGAGGTGCTGGATGCCCAGAAATTCAGTTGCTCCTTTCTAGACTGGAAAGAGGCAGCACTGTTTTGCTTTAAACAAGCAGCCAGCAAAGAAGCTTAGCAATGACCGCAGATCAGCTCCCCCAGCAGTGCCACCAGGCAATCCTCCTGCCTCCCAGTCTGCACAAGGGAAACATTTGTCCTCAGGCCAGCGACACATGCCTGGTCCTACCCAGGAGTCTGGGCACTCCCCACCAAGCCACACCAGTAGGTCCTTAGTCCTCTGCACCGTTATGCTCAGAGCAACCCCATCTCCTCCTGTTCTCCAGTTCAAGTGTCCTTCAGAAGCATTTGATTGCACCTTTCTAACCCCCGCTATTTGCCAGTTCCTACTTTTTCTGCTCATCAACACCACTTCATCACTCCTTCCAGAGCACTTTCCCTCCCCTTTTGCGGGCTGAAGCTCCTTCAGAAGAGATCTCTCTGATCAGCCACTTACAGAAGCTAAAAGCCATCCATAACTAACCCCTCCCAGGCCACCGCCACCAGGCTGCTTACAGCTGGCTCACAAGCCCAAGCAGCCAACTGTGTCCATCTGAATGAATCAAACCCAAAGCTGTCCTTGCTCAGCTGCTCTCTTTGATGCTAGATTGCATTCACCCAAGAAGCAGAGATGTTTAAGATATTTTCTTCCCACACTGGTAGTTAATAGTCTGTGCAGCAATCCCTACTCCGCTGACCGAAATAAACCATCATTTATGTGGCAGCTTCAGAACCCTCTAGAAGAGATGAAACAACTCCGCTTGACCTTTCCTTACGGACATCAGCAGTGGCACGACCAGTGCTGTGCTGGCTGTTCTCGTACCTGCATAATAAACCTAAAACTCTGCTGTAACTTATAGCCAAAATACCTCCATTCCACAGTATTTCCTCATACTTCCCCTTAGTGAAAGCCAGAACACTGCACGCCATGGTAATCTCTGTTCAGTTACACGAAGTTATAGCAAAATCAAGCATGCCTTTTACAAAAAAAAATTAAGAATTAGAATTAATACATTCAATTATTGTTCCCTTAATTTACAGTGAGAGGCTTCATAACTTCCAAGACCTGGCAGCTTTTCAAAGCAGACCTGTGAGCCTTGATATGCAAACGGCTCCTGATCTGAGACTTTTTGCCAAAAGGCAAACTCAGAAAAGCAATAAATGGAACAAATCTAGACTGTGGAGATTAGCCAAGTCTTCATGAATGGCATCACTTGCAAAGACAGGCAAGTGAAGCATCAATAAACCAGTTAACTAATAAACACTGAAATCTCTCTGTTGTATTCATTATATATTCACAGCTCTTTCTAAACTTAGATAAGAACCAATATTAATCCATTTGATACCCTAAATCTGACGCCTGGCGGAAAAAAAACCACAAACCAACAAACAAACAGATTTGTTTCTGTTGTTGTATAAATTTTTCCCTCTAACATGATCTGACAATCAAATCACTCCTGCTGTTTATTTCTTTTTGAAGAGTTGAAATTTTTCTTAAATGATATGCTTCCCAGTTTCAAATCTTATCTTTATCCCAGAGGTGTGCTTGGAGAGTCTCTCTCCACAAAGAAAACCGCTGTTAAAACAACCATAGGAACACCCAGTTAGCGCTGTCTAATATCCCAGCTAGGAATCTAAATGTGAACCCAAATGGAAACGCTCTGCAGAAATAAAAACCCCAGGTTTTAAGGTACACATGCACCACAGTCAAACGTGTGACAGCAGCCAGAGCAGGCATACTTGCCAAGACAGCAAACCTGCAGCAGGAGCTTGCAGAGACAAGGAGAAATACCCAGGCAGCTCACAGCATGGCTAAAATACCATGTGAAACACAGAAACTTGTATCAGACATGTCAAACCAAGTCAGTCACACAGTTTGTAGCATAAAGGAAGTCTTTAATGTGCGTGATTATGTCTGTCCATAGTACCTGGATTAGAAGGTTATGTCTTGCCCCAGAAGCAGGAGAATTTAGGTCCACTTCTCATCACAGTATCTGGCACACCTCAGTTAAAACTCCAGATGCTCTCAAGAGACTCTGAAACTCCACTTGAGGCTCTTCGCTTGCAGTTGGAAAGAAAAGCTTGGTTTGCAGTCTCCTTCTCCAAAGAACCAAGGCTTTGGGACAACAGAAGCCCTGGGCCTGACAGTCTAAAACCCACAGTGATTTCAGTCCTGCTAACATGAACTTCGAGAGAGACCTAGCTCAGGAAGAAGCAGTGACCAAAGGAAGTGCCACCACGAGCTGCAGTCGCAACTGTGCCCACCTCACTAGTGTCACACCGCTAGCATCAGGAAGGAAGGATCTTCCCCTGGTCACCCTCCTTGCACTACACCAGTGCAAATGCTCACCAGAGCTTCTGCTAAGCTAATTTAACATGCTCTCTCTCTCGAAGCACATTGACCCTTGCCATGGAAAACTCCAGAAACTGTGCAAAGTGCAGGGCAAGGGGTGGAAGGGGAGACCAGGACCAGTCTTATATGGCACATGGGAGGAGGATCCCAGACTCTGACTGGCCGACTGCAGAGTTGTAGGTACACAGCACGATATTGTTTCTGAAAACAGTAGAAAGAACAGTTTTAAGAGCACAAATGTGATATGTGGTACCGTCAGAACAAATAGCGCCTACTTTGCAAGATGAACAGCACACTGCAACACAATCCTTGTTACCATCAGTGAAGAAGCAGACAAGTTTGGGATGTTGGGGTTTTTTTATTAATATACAATTTCAGTTTCAGCAGACAAATTTATAGAGATCCACCAATATTTTAAATTAAAATCTTCATCCAAGCTATTTAAAAATATTTCAGTCAGAACATGATCAAAAAGCTTGCTTTTCTTTGTTACCTGAACACCCAAAGGAATGCCCGTTTTAAGCTCCAACTACATCATTACACTTACTTTAAAAATATAGATACGAGAATGTACATTGAGATTTTTCACTTTCCCCTGCACAAGACCAAATAAAATCTTAAGCCCTGCAACAAAAAATTACTAGTGTTGCTCCCACCACAGCAACCTCACAAATCACCCTTTAATTCTAGCAAAATGAGACAAGATCAGCTCAGAACTGAAGTCTCCCAACAGTATTTCATCTAATAATGGCTATCAAAAACCTGATGCATTTCAACTCTGGAAAAACATCAATTCAGCTGTGGAAAATCTTACCAAGAAATATATTTTTGTTTCCTTTTAGCAGCAGTTTCAGATGGATCAATCAGCTATACTCCCAAAAATTTCACCTTACTAGCTCTAATGACTGTTTTGGGTAAGTTATCAGAACTTTTTCCAGTTCTTGCCCAGACCTCTTCTGCGCAGGCACTGCTGTAGTGCGAGACTGATGCCCGTAACAGTTAGCAGAATGTTTCATTTGAGTTAGTGACTCGATTGCACTTTATATGCTTGAGCAGCACTTTGCAATGCATGTTCTGTCATTTTGGTTTACTTGGAATATTACTTTTTATTTCTACAGCGGTGTATCTGAGCCATGCAAGTGACAGAAGTTAACATATTTTACATCTTGCCTCTGCTTTGATTTTGAGGGTTTTATAACCCATTTGAAAGCTGTGCTGGCTGCTGTCAGTGGCAGATTTCCTGTGAGTGACTCGGTGCCAGGCAAACCTGCCCATTTGAACCCGGTGCTCTGCTCTCACCTTTGAATTCTCTTTCTTGGAAAGTGCACAGACAAACTGACTTCTGCACAAACTTTCTGCTTACTTAAATAGGACAGTTGCATTGTTCATATTAATACAAAATAGGAAGACTTTAAAACATTGGCAAAATTTAATGTTTTAAATGGTATTTAATGCAGCCATTGTTGTTCAGAGATCTACATTTGTTAGACATCAACCCTGCCAACACCTGAGGTCATTTCAATCCATTTCATAAGAGCTCCAATTCTGCTTGGTAGAACTGTGTAAAAATATATATATATATATGTGCATAGATTGTAGATGAAGAATGGAGCTGTATGTAGTACAGCTATGCAAAAAGAAAAAATGCCGTGGGCATAATATCATGCTTGAAGAATCAAGTTTAACATTACCTACAGCTTCTAGATCTATTGTGCTGCTGCATGTTTTAAATTTTAATTCAGAAAACATGCAGAAAAATTCGATTTTCTTTCCTGGTAGAGTCATATTGATGTAAAGGCTTTGCTTCTGCATTATGATAACTACTAAGAGTCTACAAATTATCCCGCAGATTTACAACATCACAGACTGTTTGAGAAACCCTCTAGGTTTAAGGTGAGAAGTGAAAGTTATTTTTCAGTACAAGTTCTCCTGAAAGCACATGGGGGGGGGAAACCAACCCCAAACTATTAATCCAGCAGCTCCAGTGATTCAGTCTGTAGCACTTGGCAACCTGCATTCAACGTGAAGCACCTATTCAGCTAGGCTACACTGTGTTCCCACCCACTGCCCAGACATGCCTAAACACAATTATGTGACAGATCAGAGGGTGCCAGAATGACAGTGAATAGGAAGGCTTAGAAGTTTCCTTTAAAAAAAAAAATCAAATAAAATCCTTCCCTCAATTTCAGTGTATTTTGGGGAAGACAAAGACAACTGCTCATGCAGCAAGGAAAAACAGACAAGTGTCTTAAGGTAAGACTGTTCATTTCATGCTTTATTAGCACAATCTTATTATATATTTCCCCCTTCGTTTTAATTAACAGAACTGCAATATAACAGAGCCATCCTGAAGGCCTCATAGCTAAAAGCCATAACATCTATTATAAGACTATTTTTAGTAGTACACAATTTTGGCTAGGGAATGAAAAAACCAGCTTAGACTGAAAACTGTCACATTTATCTTGAAAACAAACAAAAGAGAGGTCCAGGCCTACAATTTGAAGACAATCTGGCAGTGTTGAGCTACAGGTCACTAACTTTGCTTTAACTTGAAAAGTTAAACCCCTCCCACAACACTCTCTTCTCTAAACACCGTTTCTTCATATGCAGGGTACGCACAGCTTGGATACAGACTTAAAGATACACCTAGATGCAAAATTTGTATTTATAGTTAGAGTTTGTGTGCACGTGCCCCCATCAGCAGCAGTTTCTGCCAGGGCAGAGCTTGGGGTAACCTCACTGTCTGCCAGCCCAAGGAGAGGTCCCTCTAAAACCAAAAGAAAGAGGTCACCCAGGCCAGTATATGAAAAAGAGAAACTGTTGTCCTTTGGGCATTAGCAGCCCTCAGCTTGGGTCTAGGGCATGCAGATGAGTCCTCCTGAGGGACAGCCCCTCCAAGCAGCTCTCACTGCACCCAGGGACCCATCTCAGTTGTGCCTCATCTCACTCCCATCAGCTGGCCATCGTGCCCTGGGGATGATCCTTAGCACCTGCATGTTTTGATATGCACCAGGAGACATTTGTCTTCTCCCCATGTCCTTAGGGACTCAAATGTGTATACAAATTATACTTCCCAGCAAACGAAGCCCTCATTTGAGTTAAAGTCATAAAAAGAGTGTTTAGTTCGAAAGGACCAGGGCTTTTGCACCAAATGAAGAAGAAGGTGCTGCTTAAACACACGTAGGACTCAGCTGGCCCCACAACCCAGCTAGGAGGTGAGCAGTCTGTCACACAGGCCCAAACAGCACTGCAGGGGGGAATGGCCCCTGCATCTGGGCAGAATACAGCTGGTATTTCTAGCTCTGACTGTGGAAACAAAGCTCTGAGGATCACCACCCTGTCTGGTGTTCCAGACAAGACTGCATTCCACTCTTCCTGATATCCGTGCGCCACTTAAGTAGTCCATAATGTCTCCTGGTCACTGCAGCAGCCCACCTCAGAGCTCCAGCTATATTAAAGCACTATGATTTCCATCCAAACTCTTTGGGAGTGATGAGAAATTAAAAACAAGAAACATCTATTTAACAGCAAATACTTTAACTCCACTCATATTAATCTTCAAAAAAAATAATCCATATGATGGTACAGATATTTTCAAAAAGTTATGAGCCTCATACACAGACTTTCTCTGAAGAAAAATAAGAGTCTGCATCAGAAGGGCAGACTTTAATGCTCAGCAAAGCAAAACTCATTTTGCACGAATTTGATATTTGCTTTTTACGAAGTCTCCACCGAGCTAAGAGAGGCAGTTAGCATAGATTGGATGGAGAAACGATCGCAGTGTTGCCTCAGGAAAGCGTGGCAACTTTTTGAATTGGATACAAGGAGATTATTAGATGAGCAGCCCTCATCACAGGCTGGTATATAGATAAAGTTGCATTTTCTGGAGTGCATAATGGAGAACCAAATTAAATACATCATCTTCTTTAATGTAGGGGTACATTCCATAAAGGTAAAGACAACCCTGGACTCCCTAGAATGCAGGGGAGAGGTGAGATGGTATCTCTGGCCCATAATCTGTTCTGCTGATTTTGGAGACATAAAAGATGGGAAGAGAGCTCTAAAGGAGCTTCGTTCCTTTTCCAAAACATGTAATGGACAAGATGATATCAACAGCTTTGTAAAGCCATCAAGCTTCACTTACCAAACTAGTACAGAATTTATTTTCTTTTGTCATTGACTCCAATAGTAGAGGATCATGCCTTAAGAAATGTGATATTTTGGCCCTGTAACGTTTGTGGGGGTGCAATGAGTTAAAGAGCAGTTTGCCCTCCCTTTGCCATTAATTGCACAATCTTAAAAACTTTTGTTTCTTTTAACTGTAACATTCCCCTTATACGTTTATATCCACGTCACACACTTTTGTTTAACATTAAACTTTAACACATTTATTTAACATTAAAGTTTAACTTTATATTAAAAGGTCACCTTTCTTATGACACAATGCATGTATACCATACGATAAAATGACAATGCCCTGAACGTTCTTATTGCCAACATAATGAGATTTATAGGAGAAAGTACCCGGAGAAACACAAAACCAGCAGCCTAAGCAACGGGTGTGATTCCTGTGTGGTAATCAGTCTGCTTTATTCAGCTGTACATGCTCACTGATCAGTGTCTTTGCATAACGTATAGGACAGGAGGGTTCACACGTAAAGGTAAAGCAGCGCCTGAACTAGCGGAATCATCTGTAAAACCTAACTGGTTTGCTTTACAGCATGCTGAGGACACTGAAAAAGGCAGGGAGCTTCCAAGTAATATGCTAGGAACAGGCAGAAGGACAGAGACAGAGTGAGACTACAGGAAAGTTTCAGTGCTAGAGCAGGTCCATCACACATCGCATTCCTCGCACACAAACCGTGGCCATTTACAGGTGTTTGTTATCTCACCATCAGTGAATCAATGGAATTACAAGCTTATTATGCACAGTCAGGCTTGGATTATAGCACATATTAAGACAACATATGAGGTTTTTTAATACTGAAACAATGTTTTGCTTGTTTAATTTTTAAACACCCACTACTACCAGAGCACAAATCCTGTTATCAGCTTTTTAAGTTATTACCTCAAGGTCAACTTCAACAGGATTTACCATTATGTTGCCAGTTTCAAGAAACTGTCTTTAGAAAGGTTTTATATATTTACCAATTGCAAGTCTGGACCTTAAATCAGCCAAGTTATTTGATTTTGATACAGACCTGGGGAAAAAATGTAGGAATTAATTCCAGTAGAGATGAAAATTACTCACCAGTATCTCTATTCAGAGAAGCACTGTAATCTATTCTGGTGGTATTGGCAGCAGGACAAGACACATTACACTTGCAATGCATCAGAGGAAGGAGAGGAAGTAGGCTTGCCCATGAGGGATGGCAAAGCCAAGTTAAGTTGTCAGACTACTTCTCCATCCCGCAAAAGGTTGAGGATGACAGCATTATTTTTGTTTATTATTCGGTCAGCACTCCGGTACCTGGTCCTGTACAAGAGAGGAAGGACAAAGAAATCAACCAGTAACAATGAAAATTAAAGTAGCCACAGCAGATCTAACCCAGAGCATTATGAAACACAGAGGTAATGCTTCAGAAGTTGAGCATCTTCTGTGGTGGCTTCAGATTGGTATGCTCTGTTGCCTCCTAATCAATATTCACCAACCAAGAGGTGGCCTTCTTCCCTCAGGAACTAATGACTGGTTAATGACCCTAATCTGGTGTATAACAGATTGTTAATACTGGTAGAGGAAAAGCCCTAGTGAGACAAGCAGTTGCTGGCAGAACAGGAGGGCAAAAGTGTCATTTGATTTAAACTGGTCACAAGGTGCACTTCTCTCGGAAAAGTTACGATAGTTATTTGTTACGCAGCTCTGCCTTATACAAGCAGGACAAAAATTAAAGGATTGTGATATTTTTAATATTACATTTATGAAGATGATTACCCAGCTGGTGTCTAATTTCCATCTGTGTTGTGCTGCATTTATACCATTAGTGCCACACTGTGGTTAGACAGACAGGGTCATAGTTCGGAGAAATAAGTCTGCCAAACAATTACCATTTAACCGTGTGGAGTAGCAACGCATGGGCCTTTCTATATAGTGTTACCTGCAAGTCATAATGACGGCTTTCTCTTTGCTGGATTTCAAAAGCAAGCAAGAAACAGAGATTCATAAAAAACCCAAACAACAGTTCTCTCCTACATTGAAAGAAGTTGCCTCCATGGCAAATTTGCAAGTCTTCAGCTCAGATAGTCTAAATAAAGTTCCTCCCAGCAGGCAGGACACAGTAATTTTTATATTAGGAAGATATTGCAATACATCTAATATCCATTTGCCTTTTTTTTTTTAACCTTATTTTTATATCATTCTACATTCATGCACCATAGAACGGGTCTTTAACTGTCTGTTACCCTATCCCAATAATACATTACTGCTCTCCACACAGCAAATTAAACTGTGTTTTCTAGTCAGTTATAAAATAAGGGTTTACAGGATACTCTCAATGTGCTTGGGAAATGAAGAGGAACCTTGTGGCCATCTTGAAAAACTGTCTAGCATACTGGGTGCTGAACAGGGCAGCAATTCACTGCTAAAAAGACTACTAGGCTGCCCCCAGATGACCTCCTATTTCCTCAGTGAAAAACAAAACCAAAAAAAGCTACAACCTGACTGCAAAGAAGGTCCTACCTTTTCTTCTGCATCTGTTGAGCACCCTGGACACAGCTCTTGACAATGATTCTCTAGGGTCTGTTACTGGAAGCTCCAAAAAGCTTTAGGACCAGCAAGCCTTTCTCAGAGAGCCACCTGGGATTAAAGGTGTCATTAGCTACCCAAGGAGATATAACCTGTGGAGCAGAGCTCACAGAACCAGTGACCCCCTTGAACCTTCTCCATGGGTCCGCAGGAAGGTCCCTTGTCCCAGCTAACCACCCCTTCCTCATTGGAGACGCACAGCACCATGATCACAGCACAAGTTCTTAGTCACCTGCCTATCAGATCTACTCTGATATCGCCTACTATTTCCTTAGGCCAACATAAAGTTTTATATCCCTTATGGCCCTGGATATCAACTGGGAGAGACTACAGCTGATCCAGGCTGTTCTGACCCAGACAGAAGGTATTTCCCTACTGATGCACCTTTTTACCATTGCCTCACTCCCCGTGAAAACCTCTCCGTAGATGCCTTTGATTCCACTCTGTTTCTGCTGCACAGTAATATGACACAGACAACCCTAAAGCAGAGAATGTTTTTGGGGTTGGATAATTTTTTTATAACACTACATATTATTACCTACAGGCTAGTCCAACTCCACAAAAGCCGGTATCACAGTATTTCTTGAAGAGAAGCAGAAATCAAGACTTCTGTTACTCCTTTTCTTTATAAATTAGTGCACCAGGCTGATTTTTCTAGAATGAGCCTCAGCTGTTTTCAAACTGTCACTTAACCTCTACCTCTTCAGCCTGAAAACGAGAAGCTCCTTTTCCCCACATATGACACCTCTGATTGGGAATTTTCCTCTTCATAGCTGGCTCTTCATACTTAGAAGAGCCATAAATGCTAAAAAAAGGTGCACAAACCTTATTTTTTGAAAAGCAGATAATTGAGTGGTGGGGTTTTTTTTTCTTTTTTGGTATTTTATTTCTTGATCTCTGTTTCTTGATTTCTTCTTTTATAAAAAGAAAGCAAATTGCTTCTTTTACTGGGCATTAGCTTTCAGAGATGCTGACCATCCACATTTTCTGTTGATTCCAACAGTAGTTTGGGGTATTTCTTAGATAAAAAATCAAGCCTGTTACCTGCATGCACTGGATCTAGAAATGCATTGTTCCAAACGCAAACTTTGGGCTGTCTCAGGCAACTAGCCACAAATCTCTCCAAGCACTAAAACACAAGGACTTGAGCTCATCAAGAAACAGTTATCTTTATCCATACACCAAGCCGGCTTTCCGGATGTGACAAATATGTGATTATTTATCCACCTAACAAAGACCCACACTCTGTCCCAATCCATTGCGGTAAACTCATCACAGTAAATTCGAATAACTCCACTGTTTTCAAATACTTAGGCAAAGTGTGTGTAGTCAGACACCACTAATGAGAACAAGGTCGCTGGCTTGCTCCCAGTCTGTTTGGATGTTCTGGAATCCTCCTTCTATGGAAAATTAGGGGAATATAGATTTAAGAGTATTTATTTATTGTATCACCAGTCAAAAAGTTGCAAAATCATACAGCTGAGAGAAGAAAAGCAAAGCCACAGGGAACACCACGAACCCAACCTGTACTTTTGCCTTTGAAAGTCTCCTCCTCAGTTAATTAAAGGCTGTATTACCCTGAACTGAAAATCAACTATTCTCATGGCTTTGAAAAGCACAGTACCTTCTTCCTTCCTAGGAAATAAAATTTTCCTGAGATAACTTTCTTCTTCTTAAAGACAGAGAAAAAATGTAGCAGCACATCTATCTTAGAAGTAATAACTTACCCATTATATTGGAATAGTATTTAAGTGACAACAAGGCAATCAACAAAAGAGCAACATTATTTGTTCAGTCAATCTCTTTTAGAGTGATAAAACAATTCAAAGCCCAGGCCATTAAAATGCTGAGGAAAGCAGGGAGGAAGAAACCTGGGGAAAAAGAAGCACAGCAATATAAAATATTCAGAGTACTTACACATGATATAGTTTCAGAGACAGTGGCCGCAAAATAGGAAAACAATTGCAGTGTCTGAAAACTAGAGCTGGGCAAATCAATGATTGCTAGTCATCAACCATGCCTCACACACATCATTTATTCAATCAGAATCCTTCCTTCATCCTCCTCGACAGAAACAATAAAAAACTACTCTGTGCAGTTGAGCCTCAATCTGTATATCTGAGGAAGACAGGAATCAGACAAATTCATTTTAAGGGGGAAATTCTTTTTCTAATTTTCCTCATAGGTAGCAGTTTTCCAGCTCTCTACAGTGTCCTACTGTGTATTCTCAATCACAGTCATTGCCGAAGCACTCACATGGAAATGGCGGCTGTAATAGCTGGGTTCAGGGCCCTCTTCAGCCAGATGAAACCAAAAACCATTTGGTATTGATGACCCTGGAGATCATCATCGAACTGGGAGGGGAAAATGGGAGTTATTGGTATCATACGTATCAAGAAACACATGATGAAAATACAAGGAAAAGCTGTTTTTCAGTAATTTTTTTCATACACTTTTATCATTCCTATTAGCATGGTGCATGAAAGTCCTTGTCCTGGGAGGTAATCACATTCTGCTAAATCCTTTACAAAAAAACAGCAAAAAGGTGGCTTCAGCCTCAAAATCAAAGAGGACTTAACATGGAGGAAGTCAGAGAAGGAACGCAAGGACACAGGCTCCATCGGGATGATGGTTCGTGGCTTCTACACATGAGGACCCTCACGTGTTTGTTATCGAGTCAGCATGAATCTTCAGGGGCAATATGAGGGAGAGCAACAAAGACATTCCCAAGATGAGTCAAGCTGGAGGCAGCTTGAGAGAAGACACTATCTCTGTAAACGCAACAAAGCCAGGCTGGTGTTGCAGGATGATGTGTCACTTCTCAGCACGAGATCATCCATCGGGAAAGGCTGCGACCAAGGGGACAGGGAAAAAAGTCAGCATTTGGCATGGCTACAATTGTCAAGGTCAGAGAAAAGGATGCTGCTGTAACCAAGGCACAAGTAATTAAAGTCTAGACAAGATTATTAAGGACTTCTTGTTAGGTTCCTAATCAAAGACAGCTCTTGAGGTCCAGGATGTGTCCTACACTGACCTGTGACAGTGCCCTTCTTCTCTTCTCCCAGCTCTCTCATTTTCCTCTCTTGTGTCAACTCTTCCACCTCTTGCCCTCTCCTCCTTTGTTCTCAATTAAACCCAGGCTAAAAACTGGAGCAGTTTCTGTCATAACTGACATCACACAGTAAGCATCATATTAGCTAATGCATTAAATAGACACTGAAAAACAGGGAAAGGGCTAAATTATACCCTTGTCTGTTTGTTCAGCTGCTGTGCCCTGTCAGATGCATGTTGTGGTGTTTGTTTGTTAAACCTTCCTTGCAAAGAGCAATAGTCAGTGAGCTCCGGTGCCAACAGTGCCAAGGCAAACGTCTCCCTGCCCCACGCTAATGGCGTGTGTCCCCCTCCCCTTCGAAAGTGCCTCTAACCTCTATCTTGTAGGACCCTCTTCTGATTTTTGTATTTCAGGAGGAAATTTTTACACTTGTGGAATTGCTGCATTGATCTAGAGCAAGCACAGAGTGAAGGTGGTTAAAAACTGGAGCCATATGTAGGACTGTGTGGAATTCAAAAATACGTGAAGAAATCAGGTAAGTTCCATGCCAAAGCTGCGGGCAAAGGAAAGTGATACTTCAGTTCTAGCTATCACTAACAGGAAAAGCGTCTTTTACCAGATTTTTCCACCCAAAGCATAGATTTGGAGAACGTTATAGGCTTTGTTCTAGTATTACAAAGGAAGGTCAAACCTTTTGGCAACTTCTTTTTCCGATCAGTTGCATCAATGTTCCAACATGAATGCATCGTTCATGGCAAGTATCCTTGTTCACAGATCACAAATGACAAAAGCCAACCTACACTCTTACACAAAATCACCTGTAAAGCATTCTAGCTAATCATCTACAAAGTCTTAAAGGGGTTCCTTGATACTGTGCCCCATTTTCCCATTTGGACAAGTCCATAAAGGCAGATGTGCAAAAAGCTGGCAGGAAATGGAGAAAAAAAAAAGAAGAAAAAATTAAACAGTGAATTTTCATAGATGTCATTAGAGATTCTTAGGGACTTCAAAGAAAAAAATGATTGTCTTCTTTAAAACTAGATATAGTGGCAATTGCAGTTGTGCAAGCCTAGATTCACATAGGCAAGAATTGATTTCAAAAAGGACACTGGCCATTCTGTTTAAGTCATGGAATTTATTCTTTTCGCTGGATCTAGCTGCAAAGTACACTTCTTCAAGAAAACTTGCCAGGATAGAGTAAACTTAAGGGTTATACTAAGGATTAAGCTCATGAGCATAATACGGCACTCTTTGCAATAGTACTTGGATATTTGAATTTTCACAAATTTTTCACACTCGCACAAAACAACCTGGGGTGGGGGATTCTCGTACTCGGAGCACTGCGAATACGCATCCAGAAACTCAACCGAACTCGCTCTTGTTCCCAAAATAGCAGGAATTTCCTAGGGTATAAAACATCTGAAAACATTTGGCCTAAGCTATCAGATGAAGGCCCAAATAATGGGACTCTGGGGAACGAATGACAGCCACTGACCCTGCCTTCTGAGAGCTCCTGTTGTTGCAACATAATTCCTCCCTTTCTAAAGGTAAACAGCACAGTCTCTATAAATCAGCACTCTCCCAGACTTCAAAGCCACATCCCTATCAATATATCACTCAAGTCAGAAATTAGCTTTAACATCCTATATGGTCACTAAATAGTCAGAGTTAGCAGTCAGAGAGCAAAGGAGTGTTGATAGGTCCAGTCAATTATTATTCTCCTGATAAAATAATATCTCCAGGAGATCTTTTGTTTGTGTTTCTGAAGCTAAGAGAGTCATGCTTTAAACCATGACCCTCAGACGCCATAAATTTCAAGACTCACTCACTTCAGACACTTAAAACTATAAAGCTTCAAAGAAGACAGAACAAACATTATTTTAAGTCTTCTGAAAGAACATCTGCATCTGTACCAGCCACATGTGGAGGCAAACAGCTTGAGCTGCTCTCTTCAGCTGCGCTAAGTGACCTTAGCTTAAATCTTCCTGAATTGCAACTAATGACCCAGAACATCCATTGCAACAATTAAAGCAAATAAACAAACACCCTGACATCTTCTGACAGCACCTGAATCTTCTCTTTCTCTGTGCCCGGTATCTTTACAGATCATCTTGATACTAGTCATGAAAAACAGTTGCCAAGACCTGTTAGAGCTCTTGAAATACCAAGTGATGGGCCATAGTTTGCCAGCAGGCCACCTTTGCTCTGGACTAACGGTGATAGCTGGGCCAGGAGGTCAACAGCACACGAACTGGAAAGAGTGACATACACATAAAGCCAGTCCAGTCAAACTGGGCAGATTTTGCCCTTAGATGAAGGACATGCAACACATTTCAGGACATTTAAGAAGAAAATGGATAACAAACTAGCAGCTCTTCCCCTGACAGCACAGAGGAGGAGGCTCCCAACTCACCCTAAATGCCAGCACCCACAGGCAAGCATGAGGGAGGGTAGACATCTATTGCTCAAGACCAATCCTATGTAGGAGAAACTGAAGCGAGTGCCTCTTGACATGCAGAACCACAAACCAGCTTCTTGTAGGCCGGGTTAGAGAAGGAGAAGGTGGCCGCTGCCAGCTTTTGCCCCGTTTGGATGATACTCCCACAGAGTGGAGGGGATGGTCTCTGGTGTGGCATGGAAAGACTATAGCCCCCAGATGTGGCCATGCAGTACCCCTGCTCTTGAAATTGGGTCACTCTTCCACAAATATTCAGGGCCAGTCATGGAACCTGCTCGGTAGCCAAAAGTAAGGGGATTCAGGCAGGAGAGCAATGCTCTGGGTCTGGTCCCTGCTTCCTGCATCCCCTCTGCCTTGTGCAGTAGAGAATAATTGGATAAAGTGCATAAACAACACTAAGGGTCACTCCAAGCCAGCACAGCACAGCAAGGACATGACTTTGTCTGTGTCCTCATCATTTGTTCCATCAATTCAAATTGTCCACACCAGCTTTATGTTCAGTTTGAACATCTTTTCAGTGAAGCTTCATTTCTGTTAAGTTCATGCAAAAACCGTATTTGGCTACGATCTTATGATGGAATTATTATAATCAAATTTTACAATGACTAAGCTGTGTGTAAATGGTTTAGTTCACGTAAACACACATAGTTATTTTGCCAGAATGTGAAATGTTGGTCTTTGGTTCTGTAGCTGCAAGTAACAATGACATAATAGTACAAGGAAATTATAATATGGCTTGTTTGAAGCAAGCTTCTCTTCTGAAAAAAACATTCTTTAGAGCCATTAGAAGTGCTCTCAGTTATATTTCAGATGCAGTTACATTTCAACAACTCCCTGATTCAACACACCGAGAGGACGGGAAGATATTCCTCTTCCCAACAAAGTCTTATTCTTGCAAAGTCAGACCAGAAAAAAAAGCCTGCTTTGTGTTGATTCCCAGTCCCCTTCCTCCCTCCTAGTATTTTCTTTTCTATGGTGGCTATATATTTTGCCCCAAAATCTCTGCTTTCATTTATAAAGAAGGCTCTAGCCCCTTTGATCACAAAGAAAACCTTTGAAATGTGAAATGAGTTTAAACCGACGCAGCAATGTGTGCTCAAGTCTTTAGACACCTGTAATAACAGTAGTTGGATGTGTGAACTATCCTATTCACGTCAGCAGAGTGCAAATTCTAAAGCCAAGTTAAATAGAGGACACATGGTCCAGTGATTAGATCATTATTTTGGCATTTGTGATGTTCAGGTTTAGTTTTCTGCTCATCCACGGAGTTATGGGAATTGGATAAGTCATTTGGCAGAAGGTTTAAACCGTGCCTGCTTCCCATGGGGGACCCGGAGTGTGGCTCGTGCCAGAATGGCAGGGCTCTGCCTCCTGCTCTCCCGTATCCTGCTTGCCATCTACGGTTAGATTCCCACAGCATCACAGCATTTGGCCCCGAGACGGGAAATCAGTTAAAAATACGTGCACATTACCAGATTGTGCTCTTTGAACAGACCAGGGTCTCAGAGTTCATTAACTCCACAAATTATGCATTTATAATTAAAATATATAACAAATTAAAAGCAGTACAACAACAGAGCTTAACAGTGAAAGGAAAAGAGGCTCATCCTGTAACCACAGTACCACATCATTTCCCAATTAAGTATGGGTGTATTTGGATCAACAACCTTACAGAAACAAACGCAGAAGAACTCACTGGTTTCCCCCACCACAGCTATGACAGATTCACAATGATATTTTGTCAGATTACTCACCGAAATAGCTCTGGCTGCAATTCATACTTTTTATTTCATCAAAATCCTTGCCACGCTAAAGCCCAGCAAATCCGTAACTTTATGAATGCAGACCATTCTGTTGACTTCAAGAGGACTGTATGGAGGAAGAAAAGTCTGCACCTAGGTAGGCTATTGAGAAATTTGGCCCTTTACCATATTTTGGACAAATCGAATCACATCAATCTATATGGGGCACTCATAATTTGAAACTTTATAAAAAGCTCCCACTAAAAACCATCACAGGTATCAAACTGGGAGCAGAATAGAAGTTGTGTACAAGAATCAAATCTTCCCTCCCATTCCTGACCACTGATGCAAGCAAGAGGGGAATTTTTCCCTTCAAGCCGGCCTTTCACAGAAAGTGAGGCCATCCTATTTACTGCCAAGCTTCAGGTAGCTTACAAGGATAAGGTCATATCTTTTAAGATGTACCATTAGCTTCCTTACTGCTGGAGAAAATTAAAAAGGAAAATTGCCTGTCACACCCAGAGAGCTTAGCTGATGATGAAGGCTGAAGTCTGCTTGGATTTTCATTCCTGGGCTTAGACTTTAAGGTTCCCTTATTTATTTATTTTCATGCACCTCAAATCCTGTTTAAAATACAAAACCTACCAACTATTTGCTTTCTTGCAAAGATGATGAATTGGGCTAGATTTTGAATGTGCTGCATACACACAACCCCAACTTTTAGGTGATCTGGAAGGGTCTCAGGTAATTTTGCCTTTTTGATGGCATGTAATCTTCAGTGCTATAATGAGACACATTTTGTCTCTGTTTTCCCCTCACCATCTAACTCGTGGCTGGGCTGATGATGCCAGGATTGATGTGCCTCGGAAGAGATACTTGCTATTTTTTATTGCTTATATGTTATCTTTTAGTTTTACTATTATTTTTTCTGCACGCTGTTTGGAGAGCAGTAGACCTATCACACTGCGTCTCTTTCCAAGTGTCAGATTACTCATCCAAGCAATGACCTCACTTTACTTCTGGAAGCCTAAAGATGTGTTTGTTAAAATAGGCAATTGGACACATCGAGATAGCCTGCCGGGCATGGTAACTTTCTCCATATGCTACAGAAAATGATGCATTCTGAAGCATCCTTTTGCTTGGATAGCTGATAGCTGCCTCCTTCAGATAGGTCCATTTTGCTGATATGTCTCAGGGAAATTTTTGAAGCCTTCGAGATATAAAGAAAAAGGATACATTAAAGTAACCATAAAAGTCTGTTTTTAACAAACAGAAGCAAACAAGCTTGTTTGTGACATCTACTCATGCCTGGGTACAACAGACCTTAAGGGTTGTTTCTGCTGGAGAGACGCATGTTCTGTTAATAATAAGGATGATGATAATAATAAAGATGTAATAATGATGATAAGAAGGAGAAGGAAAAATGTAACAGCATGCTCAAATTATTATCTGACCTCATTTTGTGAGCCATGTAAGACCGTTAAGTCCACAGAGAGATGCCCTGCCCGCCAGACGAGGCCAGCTTACTTGGTGTCACAGCCCATGCAGCACACAGTTCAGAGCCACACTGGAAACCAGGCAGGCATGTCGCAGCATGAGCCTGCGAGGGCACGGACTTATCTCAGGAGGTTGCCAGGCACTGGGCAGGTCCTGAATGCCAATGTCATGACTTGAATTCTCCTGGATAAAAAAGAGTCTCGGCAAGTTACCGTCACAACTGCAAAGCAAGATTTGCAAGTGGGTTTATTACACCAGTTAGGGGTCTTGGGAAAATTAGATGAGTTGTGAAATAGGTGATATCAAAATACCATGTAGGTTCAAAACCAAACATACTCTTCCTCTCTGCCCTCTCCCAATTTATAACCTTGGTATGTGAGGGCCAGCACATAAACCAAATGTCTGTTTTCTTCAGCAGATCACACAAAGCCCTTGGACTGCAACAGGATTTTCTCTCTAATCACTAGAAACTGATTGACCCTTTCATCCCTATCTATGAGAAAGAAGAACATCCAGCACATGACATTTAAAACAGGGATGACAATGCCTCACCTAACATCTGAGGTGGCCAGAAGTCATCAGATCTTGTGGTCCAAATTGGCACATACAGTACAAAAGAATTGCTTAGAGAAAAAAAGATAATTTTCTTGACCTTAGATAGACAACTCTTATTGCTGCCTTCCCCTACGGAACTTCCTTCGAGCTCTGTGAACTTGCTCACCACTCCACTGTCACCAGCATTGCAATCCATCTTCAAGACACTTGCTTCACACTGGAGCACACCCAGCTACCCAGCTCCTTCCAAAACCCTGCTGGTCTTCGTCATTACAAGGCTCCTCAAGAAAGGAGCCGCAATCAAAAACCTGGCCTATCTTACAACAGCAGCAACCTTCCACCAGTTTTTAAGACAGTATTTTGGTTAATGTCTGAGTAAAGGTAATCAGTGAATGAGAATCTCAAGAGAACTGAGCGAGGACAGAAGAACCACAGAGCATGTTTCCCTGTTACCACGTAAAGTGTCATTATCTCACACGTACAAAGGTTCTTGGTGGCCAAATCATCTTCCAGGAAAGGACTTATGGCAATAAGCCCCATCGTGTGCCCAGTCTGCCACATATACAGACACTCTGCAAGACTTAGACAAAGTGACAGCTTGATGCAAAACCACAACCTTCAAAAAGAAAAACAGAAATCCAGGGTTACCCAGCACATTGTGCACTTGAAACCAGGAGGAATCCAGGAAGCAAATGCCAATCAGCCTTACATTTTTAGGCCATTTCCTCTCCCCCTTCTACCATTCAATTCACTTCTTAGTTCTGCAAAAACATTGCGGGCCAAAAAAGGCATCTTTCTTGAGATCATCATGGAATGTACACAGCATTTAATTTACACACCAAAACAATCAACAATATGGAAATAGTATTTATCAAGAAATTCTGGTTTTATTCATAAACTCCAAATACTGCTATGCATAAAACATGATCTGAAACATAGCTTTACGTATTTTTACTGGGCAAACTTAAACTTTGATTTACGTCCATTTCACTAAAACTTTATTGCTTCCTCGTCAGATAGGACAGATTCCTTTCTGTATCTTAGATGGTAAATATAGTTAATGTGCTGAGGCTGCAATGGATCAGCAGTGAAGCTGTTTAATAGTGACATAAATTATTTCAGTGACTTTTCCGGCAAGTGAGAGATGACTCCATGTGCTATAAACTAATACCAAAAGGAATGACGCTCTTTCATGCTAGCAAAGTGCCTGAGCTATATTGTTTTTGTATCCTGTTGGGGATGCTACAAATGCAGCATGTATTACAACTATATGCACTTAGGCCATTTTTCTTTGCTGTTTTTAATGCTCTCCTACACTGAAAATTGAGTTTCAGTGTCTGAATGAAGGCAAAGCCAATTACTTTCTTTGAAACCTCTCTTTAAAGTCTGCAAATCCCGACAGATTTTTAAAAACCTTTCCATTCGCTTAAAAACATATTTAAAAATAATTATGCCTATAGAAACGGAGAAGTGTGAGGCATGAATGGAGCTGGATGGCGAGGGAGAGCCCCACGCACGTGGCTGCATGCCCTTTCCCACACTGCAGAGGCTGCTCAGCAATGCTCCTTCTCCGTTAACCTGCCCCTGTCTCCAGAGACTGTGTTATAGTTTCCAGAGCATTTTCCTCAACTTGCAGTTCAAGTGCACTTCTATTAGAAAACCAGTTTCTATTTGTCCTCAAATTGGTCACTTATAAAAGACCTTTCAGGTGCATTGTGGTTCCTCAAGAGAAATCACAGGAATAGAGGGGAGCAGAGCAGATGTTTATTACAGTGCCACAAAAATGTGCCATCGGACAGTTAGCTGATGCAGAAGTTCACCCTGCGAGTAGTGTTCACCTATTCAGTGCAGCCGTATTGTCTGTTCACTATTGTCCTTGCTCCCACAGGAATTCCTCCTCTCCTCCCTTGTGCTTGTCCTTGCAAACTTCATTGTAGTTTCCCTCTTTCTGTACCTCCCACCAAGGCAACTTTGGCGGTCCCTTTGCTGTTTGGTTTTATCCCTCCATTAGCATGAGGGATCTCATACAGGACATTGGGACCTCATTCCCGCTTTTCCTCTCTTCCCCAGGCATTCCTTCCAGCTGTGTTTTCTCCCTCCTCTCTATTTCCTTGCATGAACTTAAACTGGCCACCTTCTTTACATTGTCCTCCATATATTTCTCTGCAGACCAATGCAAACCTCTTTTCCCCTCTACCTCCAAATGCAACCACAAGGTCTACAACTGCTTCCTTGGTTTCTTTCTCGATCACCAACCTTTTCATCCAGCTCCATCAACCTCTGCCCCACAGAAACAACACAGAAGCTCCACGGCCAAGTTGTTCTCTCCTAAAGCCCCCTTCCCTCCCCATACGACCCTGCCTATCGGACACTTAGCTTCTCACATTTTCTCCTATATTTCCTGTTAAACCTATTCATTCTCTTCCTTTTATCCTGAACTGCACCCTGAGGCTTTCTCCTTGTGTGTCACTGCTGAGTACCTGGCATCTATGTCCATCCAGGCTCATATCAGGAGTCATCAGCTCCCTTCAGGATGGGCACTGCCACCTCTCACTGCTGCCACCCCATATTTCTGTATCATCATTTCCTGCACGTGCTCTCCTGAACGCGCGTGCTGCTCTCGATGGCAGCAATGCAGGAGCCCTCTGCAGTCACTGGCAAAGCCTCTGCCTCGGCCTGGTGCAGCCGCAGTTCGACCACCTCCTCGGGCTGCTTCCCACCCACAGCTCTCATGTTTTTCCACTCAGACAAAGAAAGTTTTTGATCATAAAAAAGTTTTTGATCATAAAAAAGTTTTTAAAATACACTTTTCAAGAGTAGGTGAAAAAGTCTTCTTAAAGCTGCTTATTTGTTTTTGCACAGACTGTAAAATTCAAACAAACTAAGCGTTTTCATCGTGAGACACCAACGGCAGACGGAGCCCCTCGCCTGCCCCACACTCTCCGCTTCTCCCCTCCCACTGCAGTGCCAGCCGCCCTGAGAGCAACAGGCTGTCGCTGTCCCGCTCCCTCAGCATTACTCAGCATCTACACAGAAAACTCACCCTTCCCCAGGTCTTTGTTCTCTTTTCATCCCTCCAGCAGACAAGGCAAGAAATATTTCAGCTTTGTTTTCAAAATTTAGGTGAAAAGTACGGATGGTCTGTATCTCTCCTCCACCACCCCGATGGAACGTGTGTTTTTGAGGGAGGAAGAGGACTGGGGAAGTCCCTAGTGGCTAACTTCCCACTGGATATAAAGCTAACAAAAACATCAGTGTAACAGTTATTTCCTTATTTTCCACCCTACTTTCCAATTACAGAGCATACAAATAGGCAAGCCCTGAAAAAAACGCACAAAACTGTGCGGGCAATATTATAATTGAAGTATAATTATAATGAACCCAAATTACATAAAATTTAAATATAATTATAAACATTTTAAACTTTGGAGTATTTCTTCCCAAGTTTTCCCAGAAAAGTCTTCAGTTATGTCTAAACTGGCTGTCTCAGGAGGAGATTCTGTAAGTTATCAGTCTTTTCTGTAGTGGCTAAAGACTACCTTAAGACACAACAGAGAGTACTTAATCTGAGAGATCTCCAATACTTTCAACATTATTTTATTTAAACCTATGATGAAAACTCAAGCTAACCACATAGAAACCTGCAGGATGGTCTCAGGACAGAAAGTTCATGTTTTACCTGTAGTTCTGAGGGAATTAGCACGCTGATTTCCATCACTGATCATGAGGTTTAAGGTTTCCAGTTCCTTAAACTCAAAAGTGATATGCTGGTCATTACATGCTTTGAGTCCTCTCTAGATTTTGAACCGACCCCTGGAGCAAACCCCTTCCAAAACCGACAACAGCTGCTGCGTTTCTTGTCCCACCACCCCAGTCACCTCCAGAAGAGCCTGCAGAGGTCCCAGTTTCAAGTAACCTGCACTGTGTTGCCAGAGTTTGGATATCATAAGAACTCGAAGGTTGTGCTTGTAATTTCTGACAATGAAACAGCCATTTGAATACGCTATGTGCTGCAACATTCACCCTTTTCCACTCGAATGTCCCACCATTCAGTTTACTGATTTTCCATCGCACTTTAGCATTCTTCTCATCCTCCTTTCCATCAGCCACGTGGTCCCAGTCCGCCAGGAACCCCGGCACATGAAACGTGCCCCAGAAAACACCTTCATTCATAGAAATGCTTTCCTTGCAAAGATTATTGCTGATTTCCTTTTCTTTTGAACCACTCGGAGATTTCCATGGATATTGCATCTGACTGCAATTCCTATAGCTGAGAAAGAAATTGTCCGTGTGTTTCCAGCATTTGCAGGAAGGTAAGAGTCAGTTCAGGCAGCTGCCGATAGTGGCTGCAGCGCTGCCTACCCCCAGGCTAAACAGCAGCTCCAGGAAGTTTTCCTTCCTCCACCTCCTCCTCCCATTAAAGTTTTCTTATTACAGACAGGTTTCCAGTCCTATCGCTTCCCACGTAAAAGCAACATCAAGGTGGAAGAGGCAGCTGGGAATCTCACTTTAAACGTTTCCATTATTTAATATTTTTCTGATGTTATTTCACCTGGAATGGTCCAGAAATGCACAATGACTTATTACTTCCATTATTAGATATGATAACACAGAGAATAGACTGACATAATTCAAAATCCACAGAAAATGACAATAAACATCTCTATGATGCCAAGCCGGCTTTTGCCTTACTAGAAAGGTCTTTTCCATGCTGGGAGCCTTTGCCTAGCTGTATGTGTAACGGCAGGGCTGGACGCCCAGGAGAACTGCGCCATTTGTCCATGATTACAGTATCCCACTAGCCCAGAAGAACTGATAAAAGCAGAAGAATTCATTCAGATGTTCCTTTTACATCTTCTGGATAAACAAAACTAAATTTCGGAGGAAAATACCAAGGAATTTCTGAGCAATGAAGTTTTGTCCTAAAAATGCCAATTCATGTAAGGGAGGCTGAAGCTGACTGCCTAAATTACTGACAAAATCCACATTATTTCTGAAGTCTAGACTCACAAAAATTTTGGTTTTCAACTCTTGCCCCCCATTATTATTTCTTCTCCTTTTACTTCAGGACACATTCAAGAATCAACATTTTTGAAAGCACAGGAAAAGGACAAGAACAGATACATTATGTTTTTATCGCGTACAGACAAGTTTTAAGTATGGGTAAAACTGAGAGTTCAGCCAGTCAGAGGTCTGTAGTTCATCCTGTCTCTCATTTTCCCTTGTGATTTTTTTTTTTGTTTGTTTTTTGATTATCAAGAAAATCAATAAGGTTCTGTCCAGTGATGTCTGGGACTTGTCTATCAACTCTGTATGCATGAAAAGTGATCGATTTCGATGATACTACAGAAAAAAAAAAAAGGCTGCCATCATTTTTACAACGCAGGCTCTATGTTTGAACTTGACTGAGGTAATCAGCCTGTAATCAAATGCTCACTGTCTCTTTCAGACCCCACCGCAGTGATGTCGTGCGTTTACTCCTAGCACGGAAAAACACAGTACTTCCCACTTTTCCAAATCCCAGTTTGTTTATCAATTTTGAAACAGCCATTTGACTACACCAGCCGATAAAGTTGAAAGTTAAATGAAAAAAGTATTATCTCTGTACTGCTGTCAACAGCTCCAGTTCCCCATAGTTAACCGATGGCTGCCAGCAGCTCAGTGACCTGGCTCTCTTTAACGCTTCATTTGCGTACTGTTCTACTTGGTACATTTTTTCAACATCTACAGGACTTGCACATAGGATAGCTGAGATCTCTACTGAATGACCTAGCTCTGTGCTGACACGGCTACAAAACAGGTAGGGCTCATGCATCTCGCTCCTTTTTCCTGCCTGCTGCTCCAGCCCAGCCTGATCCTAGCCCTACACCTTGCTTTGTCATCATATCCATAAGGTGCTAGACCGCAGACGCTGACATCCAGCTCAGTCTCAGGTTTGCTTACGCCAAGTAAGCCTTGCTGACGAAGTGATGCAGAAACACCCTGAAAATATGCTGCAAGTCTGACTCTGAAACTGCAGCACAGCTGCAGCCCAGCAGCACATATATTCATTTTTTTTGTATGTCCGACAGCTGCACGGGCTCCCTCAGTTTCTGACTCTTTGGCCAAATTTCTGACTGAGCTCCACTTTGAATCGGTATTTCACTGCTTCCTCCAGCCCCCTGACTTACGGTGTCTCCAGACCATGACCAGACAAAAGAGAAAGGCTCTTCAGCTCTTCAGTTTTGGCTTGCCCCTGCTTCACTCAAGGTCTCCTGGCAAAGTCCATGCAGCTTTCCTCTCTGTTTTCAGTGGGAGCAGGAAATAATTGATTAATATATTTTTCAGTGTCCAAATTACAGATTCCACTAGCGATGGTAGGAAGGTGAGTTACCTTGCAGCACAGTTTTCATTATCTTCCCAGTATCAAGTGTTTGGTAGGAAAAAAATGCAGTTCAACATTAATCATGAAAATGCTTACATTATTTAGTCTTTATGTTTCAGCATTACAATTTGGTAAGAAATTTTGTCCTCATGGAAAAGGGTATTCATACATGTCATGAGTTCCCCATGAATGAGTCCTGTAGTGTATCACAGGACAGAATACTCTGATTCAAACAACAACGAAAACCACATCTTTCTACTAAATTAATCTGTAACTATCTTACAAATTATTCCAAACTAATGTGGATGAAAAACCATTAGAGAGTGAACTACTGTCGCCTTGGAAGTAAAGTAACAAAACAGCCTGGCTTTTTTGGCTGCTATATTTTCACTTGATTTTTTTTCCCCCTTTTGTTCACATTTGCACCACACTTTCAGAGAAAGCTCTTCACCTACATCCAGCTCAGAGTAGTCTTACACTTCTGTTTTATTATCCATCCATTCAGAAACCATCTGCCCCAGTAACACTTCATCAGCAAATCTCCCAGTTGTGCATGTTCAGCTTCAAGCAGCATCACTAATTTTTTTTATAAAATACAACTTTTTTTTCTAGTAATTTCTGCACCATTAGACTTGAATATGCATTTTTATATTCCTTAAAAAATTCCAGAAGAGCACACACATACTAGAAATAGGGGTCTCATTCCTTTCTGCATTGCAGTCCTGTCAGTCACTCATATCTGTGCAAAATAAGTGCAGCATAAACAAAGTGCCAGGTCTGATTTGACATCAACTGTGCAATGCATAAATAAGGCGCAAAGTGGGGAATGACTGACCACAGAGACTTTATAGCAGGTTCCTGGGTAGATACCGAAGTATGGAAATTCTGGGTGCCAATAACTTCATGTAAATAGGTTATGTAGAAATACAAGGCTGTATTTCCTACAGGTGCACAGTATTTCTAGTACACATGTCACAGTTTCCTTAATAAGTTATCTCTCTGAACAGATGAAATTGATGGCTTTTGCACTATCTGTACCTAGAAGATGTATAGGACAGCAGAAGCTACGATGTCTGACATAAAAACTAAAAAAAAAAAGTATTGAAAAAATAAGCCATTTCCTAAAATCCAATCAAAGCTGATTTCTAGCAGAAACAATAAAGGAGTATCTAACATGTTGACTCTTGAAAATACTCTTACTGGAGAGATTGACGGTGTTAACCCCAAGTTAACATCAGTGCATGTTTTAGAGCAATCCCTGGCACCAATGGTGACAGTAACACTCCAAGCTTTGTCCATATCTGCACTCCATCTACTTATATACTCTATGTCTAACAAAGTATTTTCTTTTTTTCTTCTCATCTCATTTTCATCTATTTATTTCTGAAATAAAAGACACACTTTCTAAGAAAGCAGCATGTTCCAGTGGGATCAGGACCTGTGCAGCAGCAAGGAGATTAAGATTGAGGTTGAAGTCTGTGCCTGACTTGCCTTCTTTTTGTCAGCTTAACACTATATGAAAAGAATGCATTAGTGGAATTCTCTCCAATCTAAACAAATATTGAGCATTACTATAAAATATGATATGGTCAAGTGGCCTTTTCAGTTCCTTAACTAGCCGGTATGCCTTGGCTGAAACCTCCTCACTTGCAGAAGTCTATGCCACCCATTGAACCACTGTAAAAGTTAAAATAGATACAGACTGGTGGGTTAAGATGAAATTTAAAAAATGGAAAACTATCAGACTTCAGATTCCCCTCTCTAGCACTGAACAGCTCTGACAACCTCCTACCACATCAAGTAGGAGCCATCTCACTGGCTAGCCATGAACGACTGCCATCTGGCTGGCCCTCTGCTTGAGGGTACCGTCTCTTCCCCGCTTCGTATTCCAATGAGTATTTAAGTACAGCTGGAGCTGAGTGCTGAGGGTCACAAAATGCTACTCAAAGGACTTTGGAGAGAAGAAGGAAAAAGGGTCCTCAACAGCTCTTGTGGATTATAACCATGTACCTGACTAGCTGGAGGAGCACCAGTGGCATTTAACCCCCTCTATACCAGTGACAAAAGTAAGAGCTCACAGTGGTAGCCAGAAATTGCACCTTTTCACACAAGAAAGCAGAGAAGGTAATAGGGTGTGGAAAGGAAGTCCAGATGGAAACCTTGGTATTAAAGGGTACATAAAACATTCCTGAATGTAACTTTCATTAGAATCTGAGTGCTGAACAAGGGAACAGAGCTCAGAGAAATAAAATGGGAGTGACAAGGCATTTTGCTGGGCCCCGAAGGGAAACCATGAGTGGACATTTGTCTCTCTTATATAATCAATTCTCTACATACGCACAGACCATAGTTTAAAATATTGAGTATTGTTTTCATTAAGAACCATTGTAGGGTCTACTAAGGAAACACATTTTGTTAGATTCACCAGTGTAAAGGATTTGCTCTACTCTGAAATTAGCATACTCAATTCTACCTAGACTTGCATCTTAATAGAGTTTACTGAGCAAATGCATAAATAAGAAGTTTTCATCCATCATCCCTTTGACAAGCAAGTTAAAGTCACTTTTAATCTCTGCATAATAAATGGGATTAAGCATTTCCTACACAGGGTTTTATCGTGCCAGTTTACAGTGGACAAATTCTCCTGACTGACAATCTACCTTTTTCCACTCTTCTTGCTTGAGTACTAGGTTTGATACCTCACGCAAGTGCCTTTCACTCTTCCAGTGAGTCAGCTACTTGACAAACAGTCTACAGTGCCGAGGTACTCTCTGACAGGGTTCGTGGGCTACCATTACTAGCAAAGCTTTTGATTTCTGGAAAATAGTAGAAGGGCAAATGATACAGAAATGGAAAAGCAGGTTAAAGATCCCATTAGAAAGAACTGAAAAGCACAAGGAGGCTTCTTTTTAGAACTGCTGAATAAAGGTTCTTTTTCCCCGAATCTTGTTGAACTCCTGGTTCAACTGCAGGCTCTCTTGAGATCTACATTTCCTCTCAGTTCCTCATCTATATAAAAAGGGAAATATTTCCTTACTTTGTGGAACGTATTGTGGCCATGACAGGTAATCATACGCAACGACTACCAGCACATATTGTGAACAGAAAGTGCTAAAAACAGGTTTGGAGCCTCTGAGCACTGTGATTTTTGTCCTTCTGCTTCCTGTTGTTCCCCCACTAAACCTGTGCGACGGCAATGCCGTTAAGGGAACCTCAAAGTTCTGCACCAGAATTGAAGGAAGGGAAGAGCACTTACAGTGTAAGGCCAGTAAATAACTACTTGGGGCAGGTCAAGTTCATGACCAAGCTAAGGATATACATCATTGCTTAATACCAACATCCCTTCATTTTCTCAGTCTTCAGCCCCAAAGACGCTTTTCATCCGACTCATTAGCTGTCCACTGCTTGTTGACCAGCAGATACCTCATATGCTTTTCACAAAGCTACAGTATCCCTGGCACAGCACCAAGGCAGACGCTGAAGGCCACAGGGTGAAAACACGCATGCTGATACTGAGTATCCAGCCCCAAGACAAGGGTGGGCATAACCGATGATTCCTAAAAGAATGCAGGTAAAACCAGACCATTAAACCAGTTTGCCAGGCAGAGGCACTGGGAAGAAAGGAGGCCAGAGACCATACAGCTGCTTCGTTCTGGTAAGACTAAAAATTTGACACTAACCACCACATCGGATGTCCAGCGTATGGGCTGCAAAGGCTTCTCCAGCCACCAGCATCTGAACTTCCTAAAAGATTAGCTCATTACTGCAAGGAAGGTGTTTCCTCCCCAGCTCTCCACACTAGAACTGACATGTGAAGGGAACATAAAAGCAAGCCCTATTTTACTCCGGAGAGGAACACTGAGTGAGGGTTCAAAGGATATTTCTATTTATTCTTCTATGTACATGTGTTTTTTCCTTTTGCCTTATTCTCAAGTTTGAATTATATAGAATCAAATTTTCAGAATCCCACGAATAATTCAGCAAAAGAAATCCCTTTCAATAGTCTACATGCTTTTGCCCATGTGAAATAGTCCCTATAATGTCTCAGGTAAACCTAACTTAAAAGCATGTGAGTATATTTTTAATTCAATTATTAGTAGACTGGAAAAAAACCCTAAAGTTAAAAGTGTGAATTCAAATTTATGTCAGCTCATTGAAGACAGAGAAAAGATCTGAACACATTTCCACATTTCTTCTTCATTGGGAAAAGTAATTTAAGAAGTCACGTGCATAATAGTCTGTCATTTCAATATTTTAAAACTTCTCCACCAGTTCCATATTTTTCTTTGATATCTGTAATAAGGCCAAATTCAATATCATCATATAATTTACTTTTTTTTTTTTCACCAGCAATTTACTGCTCAAGTTCTCAAACAAACAAAAAATCTGAAAACAGGGAGCAAGAGATACATCTAGCACAATGTCTAAGGCACAGAAGTGCTGGACACTGGTCTTGTGCTGTATATATGATCACAAGAAATAGTCTGGTTTTGTAAAGGGCTTGGGTAATGCTCTTCATTCCTATCATCTCTCTCCTTTTTTCTTTTTTCTTTTTTTTAAAGAAAGGCAATGATTCTTACTTAACCCAGTAAACCATTTTGAGATCAATAGATGAAAAGGTTGATACATGCATTTAGAAATATTACTGAGTACTTTGCAGCAGATAGCAGTGTGCCTGAAAGCATGCCAAATGCCCCATTTCTTATTCTACGATTTAGAATGAGCCAGAGAATGCTGCAGGATCATGATTAAATGTTTAAATGTCACATCTACTAAACGGCAATATCAGTCAGTCATTGAGACAGTGTTCTATGAACTTAGCCCACAACAGTGAATGAATTATACAACTCTTTTCCCATAATTTGTTCAATGGGATATGTACACCTCATAGCTACAGTCAATCACTGTGTTCCTCATTTAAGGAGTGTGAAAAATAAACAGTCTTTATTCAGCTCCACTTCAGGGAAAAAAATTACATATATTTTATGCACTGAACAGCACAAGGTATTATCTCTATACACATCAGCTCCTTGAGATTTCAGGCCTATAAAAATCAATAACAATGATGCCAGACTGCGTCTTGACCTATTTGCACCACAGGAACTGTCTCCTACAAACTCTATACAAGGTCAAGAAATGATGAGCTGCTAATTATGAGAAAAACACAAGTGATGCAATATTATTGTGTTATATCCTAACTTTTTCTTTTTTCTTTTTTTTTTTAATTTTTATAAATCTGTTCATCTAAGTTAATGCCTTCCTTATCATACAGTACTTGTATTCAGATTTAGACAGACAAAACCACAGGATATAGGTCATAACATCCGATCTGCAGTACCACAACATTTGTAAATATCAAAAATCAATCAAAAGAGAAGCCAACTCTTGATATGCTCAGTCACAGATCAGAGCCTTTGTCTGATCACTGGAAACCACAAAAATCCGTCTTAGAGCAAGGAAAACAGGCATTGTTTAACTTCCTACACTTATCCATGCCAGAGTAAACGCTCACTCCTGTGGCAGAGATGCGCAGGTTTCTGCAATTATGCTCCCTGACAGCCATCAGCAGTTGATGAGAACAATCAGAAAGAATTCAGATTCAAATTGTCCTAAATTGATTCAACGGTATTGTAACTCAGCTCTGCCTTTCTCTAGCCACCATGGCTCATTCTCAGGCAGAGCTGGCCAGCTACAAGCCTTATACCAGGAGAACTTGTCTTTGCTCACACGACTACAGCCTGCCTCCAGATTGCCGACTTTTTTTGCCTCACCAATGACAAATGAAGGAACAACCCACAGATAAATCAAATCCAACAAACTCTGGTTCTCCTTACGGAAAGGCTGTACTCTAAATATCTGCTGACACTTTAAAGAAATGAAATTCCTTTTCAAATGAGAAAAAAATAGAGGTACCTCGATGCTTTAAGCAACTTTTCCAATGACTGAAATGTCCAATCAGAAAGTGATAAAACACATCAGGAAAGTTCTACTGAGTTGAAACAGTACATGCCCTCTCCTAAACAACTTTCAAGGAGCAAAAATGCGTTAGTTTTGTCTGAAAATACAGCAATTTGTTTTCTTTCTTTTAAGTCCATTTGATGACACAACAAATCTCTACAGGATTCTTCTGAGATCTTCCTTGGGCAAAATCCACAAGCCAGTGTATTCAGAGCTACTGTAGAACAGAACAGGAACAGAAAAGGTCTCTCCTGGGGTCTTCCAGAAGTCAAATTCAGACTTTGATACAGGGCAGATGCATTTACATGTCAGGAACAATTTCTCCTTCTATACATAAGATTAGCAGCAAGGAGAGCCTTAGAAGTTCTGACAAAAAAACCTGCCTGACCTTGAGACGTAAAGGTCACTCAAACCCTGCTGGACTGCAACGCTTTAATCTTATGATAGGGAGGGCACAAATGGAAGACAGTGTCAAAATCTGCTCTCAGCCACTGTAAGGCTTGAGCAATTCCTTTTACATTTCAGCGTAAAAGCAAAATGTGGAGCAGTGACCTTCAGCCTTCTTCTCCAGCCACACATCATACCCCCTACATGAAGGTGCCTCCATGGAGCGCTATTAGCACCGCAGGAAGCACAGCTCCCAGAGGCTCCCTCGGGTTTCACATCTTCCCTTCCCTCCCGCTGCTCTCTAATTGTGCTTTTAAAGGAAGGACACCAACAGCTAGTGTGTTTCTGATTAAAGGCATAAATGCCTTCAAACTGCTGTTAGCTTTGTCTCTTCATGTATTTCAAAGGATTGCATGAAGGGTTAAAATGCACAGCCCTAACTAATAACTGGAGCTACATGACTACATTTCTGTGCTTGTTCCTAAGCAGTAATTTTTGTCTGACTGACAAGGTCCTTCTCTCTCTGAGTAGCAGGGTCACAAAAGCCATCAGTCAATTACCCTTTCCCAGTCCAATGACTGCCTTTTCACCTCTCTGACTGAAAGGACTTAACAGTGTTATTCACACTTCCACGAGTGTAAAGCTCTTCATGATCTTTATGGATAAGAGATATTCTTCAGATAAAAGCCAGAATCCTCGTGATGTACTGCTTTCTTTTTGGCACACTCGCACTGCTCTATCATAGCACAGGTGGAGTTACAAAGTCACCAGATGTCCACTTACGCTTATTTTTTCCTCAGCCTCTTTCATTTCCCTCTTCCGCAGTGGCCTCCTAGACTGGAATGCCAGAGAGGAGGCAAAAACCACTCAGCAGTATATGCATGCCTGGCTCCATTCTCTTTATTGGAATTGCACTAGGGATTAATTTAGGCATAACCTCTTTTCATTAGTTGTACGGTAAGTAGAGATGCTAAGCAACACTGGTCCAAAGATATTCAATTTCCAAGCCACAGCTCATCACAGTACCACTGTGCATGGTTATGTTACATCTGTGAAGAGTGGAACTAGAAATAAAATAATTAGATGCATGAAGCCAGAGCCCTTAACCAAAGGAAGACAGTGGTAAGAGCTGAGTTATGAGCCATGCATTATAGCATTTATTCTGATACTGTGCACTACAGTCAGTTTTTCAAAGTTATATCTTCAAAGCTTGATCACCAGGTCGGCTAATAAAATTCTCAATCCCAGTCAGGCTTCCTGTATAGTGGAAGACAGTGGGGAGAATGGACATAATTAGTTAATTACAGACTGTTTACGATGGTGGAAAGGAGTTTTGTATTTAGCTGTTGCTACAAGCATATCACTGGCACATCCACATTGCTCGCAGAAGCTTGACAGTTCTCCTAGGTGTCATGAAAGGAAAATGTCCATGACTTGTTCATTTGAGAAGGTAATTCTTGCTTTGCATAATCACCTTCCTCTTTGTTCCTTGCACATTGTTCTGGCACCACTGGTCTGAGAGGTACCCAATAATTCAAACATATGGTTTCAGTGATGTGGAATGGCTATCTCATTTACATAAAGGTCAAAAGCAGAGGAGTGCAAAGTGCTGCAGATACAGAGCTGACGGGGCTCTCTGCTTCTGTTTTCTTTGAAAAGCAAGAATCTTTCTAGAGAGAAGCAATGTTAAGCACATACTTGCCCTATGTGGAATCAGTGATATTAGTCTAAGCTTAATCACAGTTGCAGGTCTATTGTCATCAGGAGAATGACCCCAATGCTGATTTTGACTCTGTTCACAGAGTAACTGGAGTAACCAGTTGGTATCTCAGGTTTACAATAGTGTTGCTATGTCCAGACTTTCAATTCAGATTGTCTGTAAGAAGGCTACGAAGTGAAATAGCCAGTCATGAAAGACATAATGTCCCAAAGTGTAAAGAAAACAGGGAGAACAGTTATATGCACTAATTAAGACAGGCTTTGGCCAAATTCTGCCATGAAGCTGTATCTGACTTTGTATCAGTCAACTTGATCTGTGAGGTTTTGAGAGATTTATATGCATGAAGCGCACTAAAAGAGACCGGTAAAACTAATACATTTCTCACATCTCTTAATCTAAACTGTGTTAAGCAGTCTAACCTAAAGAACACGCTGTGACTCACTCCTCACCTGGGGCTCTTTTAATCTATAAACATGTCTACTACCAAAGACATTAGCAAAAGAAAAAAAAAAAATTTGGACATACAAGTCTGCTAAGATCTAAGTTCTCACAGCTCCCTTCTAGAGCTGGTCAGAGAATGCAGACTTCCATTCCTGACTCCATCTTGTTGCTCAAAACTGAAACGACTAATTTATCCATTTTTACGTCTTCCAATTTACTATTAAGTGCATTATTTGAAACATATAGTGGGCTGCATAGGATAGTGAACTCTGATGACATCTTGGATAGAGTCTGACAGGACATGAGGTGGGACCGAATGTGATAGCTGCTGAGCTAATATATAGAGCGATTTTTCAGGGTAAAATATTTAAAGATATGACAGATCTCTCAGATTCTGCTCCCCAACGAAATGGAGACAGCATATTCCACATGAAGCCTGCCCATGAGAAGCTAAAGATTCAGGCTTTCCTGAATGATTAAGTAGGTAGAAAAAGACCATAGTTTGATACTGAGGAGAGGTTGAGACTTGTGACCATAACTGAGTCTCATGCTGAAGCCAGCAGAGGCTGTAAAGAAAGTGAGCAGATTGCAGGAGTTGTTAACGTCTTTGAGGCTACTCTGGAATCAAACAAGTGTGCCACAGGAATGGCAGGAACTGCGAGGAGAAGGGCCTTGCCCTTCATGGGCATACAGCATCAACTACAGACTGGTAACATTTACTATCTTGAAGGCTCTGAATCTTCACTGCAAGTAATTTCCTAGCCATGTTTCACTGACCTCATTTTCAAAGCTTTTATTTTTACAGGTCATCATAATTCAACTCCTTTTCCTCTCTCCATTAAGGAATGCTAGATGCTACCAGGTTTTGGGTCACTATGCCAACAGCATGCCACGCCGTCCCTTGAACATGGCACAAAGGCAGAGTAAGATAGCAGAAGGACTAAAACAAATATGCTAAGTGCTAGTTGTACAAAGCAATAAGCTCTCTGGCACTGACCCAGAAATTCTAGTCCAGGTGAACTCTAGTTGGCAAGCAGTGCTGTCAATGTCAATACATAATCAAACCTCAGGATGTGGAGGAGTCATGTGGCCCATGGCCAGACTGATGAAGGCCTTATTGGTCACATTACTATTAAATACATTGCATTTCCACTATCAGTGGAATATCCTTTACTATCAGTTTTCTCACCAGCATCACCACAAAAGCAGAATGAAAAAGAACAGAGAGGTCTTCTTCCTCCAGCTAAGGAGGACAGTGAGGATATCACTAATCAAAGCCACAAAGACGCTTCTAATTCCTGCCCAGTACTAGTCAACCTGCAGATAATCACATCAGTGAGATCTGACTTTCTCACCATTGGTAAAAAGCTTGTCCTTAAGCAGGAGAAGTAGATTAGCAGGGAACTTTGCTACTCCTCCTCTTGTAAGCCTTGAGAGTTCACGCACATAGCAGGTGACCTATCCCTCATCACAGCCATGCAAATGCCAGACACCAAAGAACACTTCTAACGGAATTCTCAGGATAATTAATATTCACCAGAAAGTGTTTTAACCTTTTAATCCATCTAAGCTAATAGATAATAATGGCCTTCATTATTGCAACATCAGAACGGCTCCCCATCTTTTAACACATGAAGGCCTGTCACCACTTTTTGTGAAGGAAGGAAGTACTAACCACCCTCTTCGATAGAGGTGAAGCGCCAGGCAAATGCCAACTAAAGAAACTTTTCAATTTCATGTATGAAACTGTGCCTGAAAAGGCCATAACTTCTGGTGGACACATTTCTCTCCCTGGAGACTGGTTTCACGTGTCCAAGGGGTAAGGTCCCACTGTTTATACTAGTTATGCCAGCACGTGTCCCCAACACCAGCATCACCCGTGCAACGGCAGCCTTTCTCCCAGCTCTGCAGGCAGCATTACAACTTCATTCCGCTCAGCTGAGGAGCTCATTTGTTCACTGCACAGGGAATGAAATGTGCTGTTCCTTCTCAAAACAGACACCTTCTTCCACAGAAATAAATTTTGGAAGTTTAAAACTGCCATTTCCCACAAAACATTGCCTATCTTTTTACCACCTACACAGGAAATATGCTCGCGCTGGCTCCAGGGAGCTGAGAAAAGCCAGAAAGGACCATTAACCCCTCGGAGAGATCTCCCAATTTGTATAGTGCTAAGCATCAATAGCAGTCTGGCAGCACCCTCACAGCTCAAAATGGGCTTGAACCAAAACTCCAGATCTAAAAAACCTTAATTCTCTTCAGCCTGATGAGTCAGTGTCTGGAATTTGAAACAAG
Source organism: Psophia crepitans (assembly GCA_013399095.1). Lineage (NCBI taxonomy): Eukaryota > Metazoa > Chordata > Aves > Gruiformes > Psophiidae > Psophia > Psophia crepitans. The sequence goes on along the minus strand of VWZZ01003947.1, from coordinate 297,674 downwards.
ATTCAAGTCCTAGTTTACAAGTTTGATAGCTGATACAGTGAAGCGAGCCAGTGCTGAATTACCTGAGAGCCACAGTCCAAAGCTCCCCGCTGAGCTGGGCAGCTCAGGTACAGCACGGATGTTCCAGGCAGTCATCGATCCCCTTTGTCAGAAGGAGGCAAAAAAAAGTTTCCATAACGCGAGGAGGCACTCAGCAGTAATTTGTTCTCTACATCTTTTGCTTTCAAGAGCAGAAAAATTCACTAGAGTAATTCAAAATTAGAAGATGTAAAGGGTCAAATGAAAAAAGCCCACCCAGTATCACACCTCTAATTTCTTTAGTGAATCACAATGCATAAGGGGATTTCTGTTGTCTTCAAAGTCTGACAGCAGAGATTGGATTTATGCAAATTATAAGGTTAAAATAATTAGAGATAGGTCAAAGGTATAAATCAAACAACCAAAGCTGACATGTCTAAAATTCTGCATGCAAAACAATCAAGGTGTTTAAAGTCAAAATATGTATCGGCCCTTATTTATACAGAGCAAAATTTAAAGAAGGATTTGCTAAACTACCTGGCTGTTGAAATCATTTTTTTGTCTGTATATTTTACTGGTCTCACAAGAGAAGACAAAGTCCACTCTCATCTGTATTTCTGCAGCACAGTTAATGTTTATGGAGTTGCAGGTGAAAACTTCAGTCCCCTTCCCCACGTCTAATTTAAACACAGCAAGTAGAAATTCTTTGGGAACAAAATGCCGCAGCAAGAATAAAGTTGAAAAACAAATCCTTGAAAAACTAAAAGTGTATGGAATCCACTTACACGTATGCTGTGTTGCCTGCATTTTGTTACACCGTTGTGGCTCAAATGCTGTGTTCACACCCTGCAACAAGTAAAGCGACAGGAGGAGTCACGTTCTTCCACGCTGGCGCAAGTGTACAGAGACAGTGCTGAAACCCTCTCAAGAAATGGCTTACCACAGCTCTGCAGAGCAGCACATCTCAGCCACAACCCAGCAACGCAGCCTCAAAGTGCTGGAAAGGATGGTGAAAACAAAGTCCCAGTTTAAGGAGGTGAATGAAAAATTACAACCCTATTTTTAAAAAATGACAAGTGGTTGGTTGCTTTCTGCGGAAAAATCACTGTGTCCTGAAAGGGGAAAAAAGAAAAAAAAAAAAACCACCACTACAAAACAAAACACATTTTGTCTTGAAAACTTAGATACTTGTGCCCAAAGTGCCCTTTCATCAGGGTGCCCCACCCAGGAGCTCTTCAGAACGGCTGGATCAGTCCTGCCTCAAAACCAGGGTTTTCAACACGAAAGGAGAACACCCAAACAGGTACCTTATGGGGGAAGGGAAGCGCAGAATAGCTAACGCACACATTCCAGAAGGCTTCACAGTGCGAGGTGAAATTTTTCGGGTTTGGACTCAGACATCATGAAAGAAAAAAGCTATTTGGTGGGTAGCTGTGGTGAAAAATCGTTTGCCATGGAGTAAACTTGGTAATGATTTGCTTACATCTGGGTTCCTTGTTTTTTCATAATTGTTTGATCAATGTCCCATGAATAGAGTGGATGGAAGAAGAGACACGCATTTCAACTATGCATTTGTGTTATCTGAAATTATACGCATCGTGGTCAATATGAAATAATTAATATCCCTCTTGGTTAGTTTATGAGGAGAGTAGAGATTCATATCACATTAGATATTACATGGCAGAAAACAGATCCCTGCATGTTTCATGGTGAAATAAATTACCAAATATAACTCTGTATTGACTTTTGCTAGCTAACACAGTAAATAAGTAAATAGATAAATGCATCTTTTAGTAATCTGAAGTTTTTGTCCCTGCACTTATCAGGTGAAGGAGAGGCAAAATAGAGCCTGAGTTTATGACTCTTTTTTTTGGCCCACGTTATGCTTGAAATATCAGTGACTGATAATGGCCTACATTTCCTAGCAAGAAATAGTATCTTTTTCAAAACACTGAAAGTGGTACTCATGAGGTTTGCTCTCTTCCTTCTCACAGTATGGCAGAATAATTTTACTCCTACCTGATCCATTTTGTTTCTCCAGTCCCATTTCCTTTTTTTCCCCTCATTCATCTCTGTCCTCTCCTTCTACTTAAAAAGTCATTTATTTGGCTCCATAGTTCATCAAAATGTTCCCTGCTTCAAAGCCCCTTAAAATAACATATTACATATATTTACTACTCCTTATATTAAATTATTTTAAGGCACTTTTTATCTTACAGTTTTCAAGTGACCTCCAGCTTCCCACTCTCGGATGACTTTCCCTGTGACTGAAGTCCATTTACCGCAATACGCGCACACAGCAATTTAAGGAAATTACAGAAGAATTCTTGCAAATACTCCGTGAGGGAGTGCTCATGCTGGAGCAATGTGAAGGTGATCTCTGTTTATTACAGGTATCCTTTTCTTTCCTTTTCCTGACATTGTAAGAATTTGGTTAGAATTGAGCTGTGCAAATGGTTGACAATTAATTATTTACTTGATTAATGTAATCTCTTTTTGTTTGAATTATTTGTGAACACGTTACAATTTTCTCATTAATTATTTGAAATAATTTGATAAATAATTTCATGGTCCATCAATGGGCATAAGACAAGCTTTGTAAATATAAGCTTTTTGTTTGGAATAAAGAACTCTAAGCACATTGGAGTCTTTTGGGGGCATTACTTAATAATTATAACCATCATTTTAAGGCAGTCAAGGTCCACTTAAAAGAAAATATTTCCAGAAATATAGAAATTAACTCAGTTCAGAGATTCTTAATTTATATTTAGTATTAAAATTAAGTATTTAATTTAGATATATAAAATTCATATAATTAAATTTAATTATATCCTGAAAAATTATACACATAATTGATGAGGTAGTGGCATGTGTTTAGAAGAACTACTTTTCCATTTTCTAGCTAAAGAAAGGCAGTTGAGAAGAAATATCATATAAAATACTTCAGGGATGCCATTCTTAAAATATTAAAGGTACTTTATTTACGACAGCAACATCCTTAGCAGCACTATAATAAAAGCTCTGTCTGTGTTTCCATTCCTTACCCTAACCTCAAAAATTTTATGTATAGCCTTCATAAAAATGTATTGTGGTTTAAAGTTTAGCTTGGAAATGAAACATAAGAGAGAGAAAATTTGCTTAATTTTTTTTCTCTTTTTTACGGTACTTAGATACTAAAAGACAGTTATTCAGAAAATATTTACAGATGTTTAGAAACAGCTTGTACCTCCCTCCTGGAAACAGAGGCCATTTTTGTTTTCTTGGTTCCTTGAATCAACAGTTTCTCACTGATCTCTAAAGCCTAAGCTTTTAAACATATGACTCAAAAGACATGAATGAGATCCCTCCAAAATATGTTTCCTTTTTTTTTTTTTAAAAAAAAAAGAAGATATTTGAGTCCTTGAGGATTTTCAGAACTTGACAGGACAAAATCCTGAGCAATCCTTGATCTGATGTTAGTCCTGCTTGGGGAAGGAGGCTGGACCAGATGACCTTCAATGATCCCCTTCAAACTATGCTTTCCTAAGATGCTGCAAGTTGATAAACTATAAGCTTTGATTCTAAACTTAAGCTACTATTTTTTATTTTGATTTTCTTAATGGAGATAGCCAATATCTCTTTACTGAGAGACTTAGCTGCCATTTTTCTCCCGCAAAAGTGCAATTTTGGTGGCAAGATTTCCAGTGCTCCCATAATAAACTCATAATAAAGAATTGGTTTGTTGTTTTGTTTTTTTCTTAACTTAAATAGGCTGTAGACTACCAATTTAGACAAGAGCTAAAAGCTTTGAGTAGTTTGATTGAAAGAATTAATAACTGTTATTTCCTGAATGGAGGCATTTGATTTAGAATGCTTGTAAAATACTTTCCTTTTCTGAGGCACCTAAAATCCAAGATTCTAAAAGCCTTTGCTGACATTTATTTTTCTCTTCAAATACTTCTGCAAGCAGGGTGAGAAGTGAGGTTAAGAGAGACTCGAAATACACCAGTGAGAGACTCCATGACATTTCCAACCGCCTATTCTGCTCCAGCCACCAGAATTATTCCCACACCCAGGTTCAACACCTGCACTTGTATGATAAACCTTTGGAGCTACTGTAGTCCATCAAGTTAATGACATGCATTTTAGACAGTCCTTTTAACTAAGCCACCAACACTATCAAGGAGCAGTTAGTCTACAGATGCAACAATTCAGGCAGCTTTACAAGGTCCCTAAATGTATATTTACATGATAAATGGTAATAGACTTGTCACACAACCATCATGTGCACAGAGAAAGCAACAGTACAGCAGCCATTCTGAAGGCTTAGTGCAACTCCTCCATGTTCAGCAGTACTAGCTGCAGATGGGCCATTTTATGCCATTAAGCCAACCTTGATGCTAGGTCCGTGCCGATAAATCAGATCACTCTTAATGTTGTTCTACATTAGCACTGCATCTGAGCCAACTGTTTCTAAACAGGCCGTTTAGATCAGATCACACTTAGCATCACTCTACACTATCACTCGTTGCCCACAGCTTTGTTGGAGAGCTGTCAAGGTGTAGATAAAATCCAAGCAAACATGTTAATAGGTAAGGTGAAACGGCAGCGCAGGAATTCCCACACTGCTACTGTACCAAAAGGCAGTTCTCCTGTTAAAGGGCTATACTTTGCTTGACTCTTTATTTAATCTCTTGACAGTTTCTCAGTGAGATGCAAGCCTGAGTTCCTCAACAACACAGTACGCTCACAGCTGCCTGGAAAGGCTAGATCCTTTGCCAGGCTCCTTCCTAAGAAGTTTCACGTGCCTGTAGAAGTTTTCTGGGGAGAATGAACCAAGTCTAGAGCCAATATGATGGATGAGAGTATGTTTTCACTTTGGTTTCAACAAGGTCTTTAACTAGAAGAGCTACTAGAACAGACTTGAGCCTCAAAGGGTTTTCAAGCCACAAGGCAATTCATTGTAAAACACCCAAACCAACCTGGAATGACCAACTCACAGTATTTCAGCTCAAGCTTCCCTAGTTTCTTCCTTCCTTGACTTACTACAGTCTATTTGCCTTCCTAATGGCCTCAGATATTTCACACGTTGAGGATCCTGGACACCCAAACTCCAATTCCCTCTAGCACAGGGCTTCACTTTTTTATACATTCTTTGCTTCTTTCTTATCTATTTGAAAGCTACCTCAACACTGTCTGCTCTAATGCCATCTTGGAGATCTCTGGGGTACTCAAAGGAAGATAGTACCTCTACGAAACAGCTGTGTGTCTGGTAGCGATTTTAGAGGCAACACACACTCGTGTCAGCATGCCTATATTGTTGTCAGTACCAGCACTAATTTATTCAAGGCCCACATAAAAGTCTCTCCAGAAACCAAGACAGACCCATGAAGGGTATTCCATTTAAAGATGGTACTGGAGGTCAAAAATAGTATTTTTCATCTGCATAAGTGATCATCTGAAGCAGAATGCATATCCTGCACCTGAAACACTCAAAGCAAAAATGAAAGCTAAATGTGCTTTCTGGAATATCAGCCATCTTCTCCTGTCTTCTCAGGTCAAAAGTATGGAAATAAAACAAAAAATAAGGATTCTCCCCTTGACACCAGGCAGCAAAAGAGTGGCTATGGAGCCACAACAGACTTAAAAGCAGAAAGAACCTACCTAAACATGCAAAACAGCTCTGTTTTCTTTCCAGCATGGTGCCCCATCCAACAAAAGGAGCTCTACACACCAGCTTACAATTCCATCTGACTAGCTACACCCAACCTAATGATTCAAAGACTAATTAGAACATTTACTTTACGGCCCATTTGCTGCAGTAACAATGAAACATTGTCTAGATACAGTTGTCCCTGCAGGGGCTGGGAAGGATATACTGAAGGATATACTGTTGACAGAATTTTAAATGAAAGGAAAAATGAAATTTCCATTAAACCTTCTCATAAGCAGATGAGCTTGCATTCGCTCCTGTAAAGGCTCAGTACTCGAGCCCTGATCCAGCAAAATACTAAGCACATCCTAAAGATTAAGTGTAAGTGGTCTCAGCATTTGCAGCTTTTACAGTGTTCACATTTTTAAAGTTAAGCACATACTTAAATGATTTCAGAACAGAACCTTGTATCGCTGTCTGTGACTCGAGCAGTTTGAATGGTATCTATTAGCACGTGTATTCAGAGAAGAAAGGAAAAAGAAGATAATTGCACTGCAATTCATGCTCCTTCTTTCTTGTTGCATTGTTGACACAATTCTTTATCATTTCTAATTACCTGGAGAAAGGGGAGAACGTGAAACTTTAAGCTGTCTGACATAAACCTGTCAGTTCCTGTCATAGCTAAATTTTGTAAATGCTACTATGCAAACGGATTCACTCTAAAATTCAGAAGATGCTGGAATATGTACATTTTAATATTGCTTTTTAAACTAGATAATCAGCTTTAATCATAGAATCTTTAAGGTTGGAAAAGACCTCTAAGATCATCAAGTCCAACTGCCAATGCAACACCACCATGTCTACTAGATCATGTCCTGAAATGCCACGTCTACTGCTTTTTGAACACCTCCAGGGACGGTGACTCCACCACCACCTGGGCAACCCATTCCAATGCCTGACCACTCTTTCTGAGAAGAAATTTTTCCTGATATCCAACCTGAACCTCCCCTGGAGCAATTTGAGGCCATTTCCTCTTGTCCTGTCACTTGTTACTTGGGAGA
>VWZZ01003947.1:270981-290737 GCA_013399095.1 Psophia crepitans | reverse complement strand
GTCCTTTTCCTCCAGGCATCTTTCCAGCCCCTCTGCCCCAAGCCTGTAGCGTTGCTTGGGGTTGGTGTGACCAAAGTGAAGGATGCAGCACTTGGCCTTGTTGAACCTCATACGGTTGACCTCGGCCCATAGACCCAGCCTGTCCAGGTCTCTCTGCAGAGCCTTCCTACCCTCAAGGAAATTGACACTCCCTCCCAACTTAGTGACATCCAAAAACTTACTGAGGGCACACTTGATCTCCTCATCCAGATCATTGATAAAGATATTAAACAAGACTGGTCCCAAGATTGAGCCCCAGGGAACACTGCTTGTGCCAGCCATCAACTGGATTTCACTCCGTTCACCACCTCTCTCTGGGCTCAGCCTTACAGCCAGTTTTTTACCCAGTGAAAAGTGTACCTGTCCAAGCCATGAGCCACCAGTTTCTCCAGGAGAATGTTGTGGAAGACTGTGTCAAAGGCTTTATTGAAGTCCAGGCAGATAACATCCACAGCCTTTCCCGCATCCATGAGGGGGGTCACCAGGTCATACAAGGAGACCAGGTTTGGTAAAGCAGGACCTGCCTTTCATGAACCCATGCTGGCTGCGCCTGATCCCCTAGTTGTCTAGCACATGCTTGGTGAGCACACCCAAGATGAACCATTCCATAACCTTCCCTGGCACCAAGGTCAGGCTGACAGGCCTGTAGTTCCCCAGATCCTCCTTCAGGCGCTTCTTGTAGATGGGCGTCACATTGGTAAGCCTCCAGTCATCTGGGACCTCCTCTGTTAACCGTGACTGTTGATAAGTCCTTTCTTTTTGACTGCTGTATCACTAGAAGATTTACTGTACTAGAGAAGAGATCTGGCACTCAAAACCAGACCCCGCTTCTGTATGTGTCACTCCCTAATGACTGTTTTCATTTATCTTCAGATGAGGTACACTAATAAACTCCCTAGATCTTCACTTTTCTTCTCTATTGCCACTGTGGAATAAGCACACAGTACTGGCTGTATTTATTTTTTTTCCCACATTCGGTTAACCAAATGGCCCCACTACAGCTTGTGTTAGTGCAGCTGAAGAGGTACTGTGGAAGGGGAATGAGAAACTGGAGGGTAGAAGCCAGCATCGCCTTAAATCAGAGCCACTGCTATGGAAGATGGTAAATGAAATCTTAGTGCTAACCTTCAGAAAACAGGCAGACTGCAAACAAGAATAATTTTTATGGGCCAGACCCTGCTGGTTTTACTCACGTTGGAAGTCCTATTGCCATTAACTGTAACTGTATGTGTGAATTAAGAAAGCAGTATTTGGATTTTTATTTATGTAGTCTCCTGTGCAATAACCCTGAATGGAAATGCATTTGTTTATTTTTAAATGCACTCCAAGCTTTACCGTTACAGGATTGGCACTGCCTTCACGCTGCTTTTCTGCAACGTAAATATACTGTCTTCCATACATACTCTGTCTTTCATTCCAACTCCTCATTACTATATCTGCAGATTTTTTAATCTACAATGCAAATAGGCAGGTTAGTGGTCATTACACCCTAAGTTTCTGTATCTTCCTGAGTGTAATTTAAAATAGACACAATGCTGTGTTGTGAATACATTGGTTTTTGATGTTCTAAATAGATTTTTAGCGTAGATACTTGTTCCGACTCCATTATTTTCCCTTTCACCCTAAATAAAGTTTTCCCAGATCACTGTCGCTACTGCAGGGAAATACATTTTCTATTTTGCCTTGAAAGAAATGTGAAAAAGGAAAATGCTGATGGCACGAGAAGCAATTTGAATCCCATGATAGAAAACATAGCCTTAGCAGACAATGCGCGGTAATAAATAATAGTATAGGAACACTTTCCTTTTTTTTGTTGTTTTTGTTATCAGAAGAGAAATGCAAGGTACACATTTTTAAACAAATAAATGTTTCCTTTTGCCCTTTTTTTGGTAGTAAAAGAAAGGTGGTGGGAGGCAAGAGAATAGATCTGAAAAATGCATAGCTTGTCTATCATTCAGTAGCTACAGAATTGGGTTTGGTTTTTAATAATGTGTATTGGTTCCACTTTTGAACAGGCAACATATAAAGGACGGACAACAGATAGAGGTCAGGCACTACTACAAGAAGTCATTTTCCTCAAGGTGTTTTGGTACCCTTTGCTGTTATTTTCATTGTCATTACCCTGTGTGCAGAATAGCAAAGGAAGCTGTAGATCTTACTACAGTGAATGTGTTGAGCTGTTTGTTTTAGGCTTTGCTACAAGTAAATCAGATTTAGTAGGAGTGATTCACCAGGTGCATATTCTTCCTTAAGTGTAATAGGGTAAGTCTACAAGACTGTGGAGTTTCAGGGATGACAAAGCATACATTAAGTGTTATCCAAGAGGATAGTTTGTGTCCTGTGTGACTACCAGAGCTTATTACATTGCTCTTGATGTAACAGGATGAATTTAAAACTTTGTGAAGTGCTGCCTTGTGACTGGCAAACTACTTCTGACATGAAGCTGGAAGTTGCTGGTATTTAACGGCTCTTTGGTGACCTTTCAGAAGAGAAAGGATGGCTTTGGTCCAAGTTATAGCACACAGACATCCATATCACTACCACGAGCAGCTTCTGCTCTGGAGGAGAATGAGTTCAATCATTCTTGTGGTTAGGGATTTCCCCATCAGATCCCATCTTTCAGATTCACTAATCACAGCTCAGCTATGTTTTCTCTTTCCTTTTCTTAGAATTACAACTCAGAATGTAAGCTCCATGGCTAACCATGTTTAGTTGCACAGATGATGATGATGATGCACAGATCACTGGGCAGTACTGTTTTTCTCACCGAATTTCTTATGCAAATGATCATAGAGAAAAATCAGCTATTATTGCTTATGAGTATTACTGCCACCAAAGTACAGCAGCAAGTGAACACAAACAAATAAATGGACTCAACTGAAACAGATTCACAATTTGGCTTAATCAGGCCTTTTGAAATGGTCCGCATTACTGAAGCAACTTCATTAAGAGTTGCTTTTTAAGTCCCACCATTTCTGTGCTGCAGATAGGCAAGTTAAATGTCAATAGAGAAGAATATTAAAAGAAGTTTGCACTTGTGTTACAGACAGTAGGTATCTTCCTTGGCTGTTGCTGACTGCCATATATGAAGTTACCTTTGTGGGCCAGCGTGCAGTCACATAACCCACAGACAAGAAAGAATGCCCCCCACATCCCCAAATAATCTATTAACTGAAATGTGTGAAATTTCCCATTTCTTTTGAATTCCTGTGTGAGTTTTTGCAGACATTTTCCCAGACATAGCTGGTACACCCTATGCTATTCGATTGTTACCTTCCCTAGGTGGGGGCTACATTTCCACAGTACCTTAGGTAGGGACTGTAAAGCAGCTCCATTCTGTAAAATAGAAGCTATTATTCCTATTAATATTTTTAATGCACAGTTAACTGTAGAACACTGGAATATGCTGACAGCTCATGTCTAATCACCACTGTTACAACAAAATGTGCTTTGTTTTATAATGAGTATATACACCAGCTCTTTTGTTTCTGGTTACCACCAACTATTTGCCACATCAGAAAGAGAAAGAAATAGGCAATCTGAAAAAAAAAATATTATAACCAGCAGCAATCAGCTCTCTTACAGCTGAGTTTATTTCTTTGAGCCTGAACAGGAAGAAATGTGTAGGAGTGATGCAACATGAGAGGAGTTTATACAGTCTTCTTTTTAATGAAGTCAGTATCCAGTGAATATGGACTGGAAAATAGGTAAAGGCATACAATACAGAAAAATGTGAACAGTCTGCTTAGAAATCGCTGGTTAGAAGTGACCATTAGGCTTACTAAATATGAAAAACAGGCTGGCTTTTAAATAAAAGCCAGTTGCATCCTATTTAATATCTTGATGCAGTTGCAGGAACATAGAAGCAAAATGCAAAAGCCAAAGTATGACTGTAAATACACAAAGCAACAGCAACATGAAAATACTTGCTAAGTATGTTAGTAATAAGTAGAAAGAGTTGGTCCAGGGAAACAAATCAAGTAACAGTAATGTTTTGTGTTTCTTTTGGTTCAAATCGCTTAGTGATTCACCTTTGAAATCAGAGTGGCAGGCAAGTGTCTAGCCACTGAAAACAGCAAAGGTGGTGCCAACCTCTAAGGGCAGCACAATGAAGTCCCAGGCTATTTGAACTTGGGCTGACTCCTCCATTATTGTGAAAGCAGTCGAAAACAATACACACCTATAAAACAACAGGCTTCCTAAAAGTCAGCCTGCTTTCTTTCTAGAACAGGTTAATAGGCTTCTGAGCTCAGGATTAGTTTTAAATTAACCTCAGAAAAGCATTTTACACAATCTCTTCTGACATTGGTCATACAATCTCGATGAAGTTATTGCACAACTACTACAAAATTTCCACAAAACTGTTGGTTTACTGCCAAAAGGAAACGATGCATTGAGTAAAGCTCCTGCAAGAGCCTAAGCTGAGCTCAGTGCTATTCGGCATTTTTATGAATGACTTGAATGATGGAATAAAACACACCGTAACTAAATGTGCAGATAATATCAAGCTGGAAGGATGCATGAGGACTGTGGAGGACAGCATTAGAATTCAAAGCAAGATGCAAGTAAGATACAATTCAGTGAAGACAAGTGCAATATACCGTATTTATGTAGAAATCATCAGTTGCACAAATACAGCATGGGGAACACCTAATTACAAAACAATTAATTAGGAAAAAGATGTGGAGGCTAAAGGATTACAAACAGAACACATGTCAGTGTTTTTTCTACTAAAATTACCCTCCTACTAGGGTGTGCAATGAAGATGTCACACATAGGACATACGAAGTAGCCCCCAGCAGGCTACAGCCTGAGGCTGGAGCGCTGTATGGAGTTTGATACACCAAAATCAAAAAAGATATGAGTCAGCTGGACAGTTGAGAGCTGCAAGAAGGATTGAAGGTTTAGAAAACACATTCTGCGAGGAAAGGTTGAGAGAATTGTGTTTGTTTAACTTAGCCTAGACTCAAGGAGAGGAAACAACAGTCCTCAAATAACACAGAGATTTTTGCCATAAGTTACTCTTACTACCCACTCTGCTAATATGTTTAAATTGCAGCCAGGAGTATTCAGGGACAAATTAGACAAACATTAGTCAGGAATGGCTTGGCATAATTAATTCCATCTTGAGTGGGCTGAGGGATCTCTCAGAGTACCTTCCAATCCTACCTGCTGCCCTCGTCATCTCTATGTTAGTTTTTAAACCTCCATTAAAAGCATGCTTATTCTGCCCATGAGAATCTAAGAAGAAATAACAAAAGGATCATTATGATAATTTATTTTAAAATATACATTAAAGGGTAAAAATCCCAGAGTTATTTTAGGTGAACTTCAGAAAACACCAAGTTACCCTTGAGTTACCCAAAATCAGTTGTCATTTTTTAGGCTAAACAATGGCAGACAGACCTAAAAAGGGAAATTACTGCAATTACTGCGGTTGTTCAATAGAAGCAATGACACATTTGAGGGAGCAAATGACAGATTCTGGATACTCTGATCATTTTATTGTCCTCTATCTGCCCATTTTAAGTGTCTACACAAAATATCAAAGGTACATTATGAAGAGAATTTGGACCAGAGTTTGTCCAGATAAAGTATTAACTAAACAGACAGCACTGGTAATGTAGCCAGAAAACAAGAGTGCTTTGCACAATGAAAGGTAATTAACCTGCTAACGTGTTCATGGCAGGATCCATAATAGAACATATAAGCACCTTCAGGTAGAAAGATAGAAATGAGCGGTACCTTGAATTCTTTGGATGTGGGATGCCAGAAAGCTGGACAGCGTCACATGCTGTTCAGTCACCTGTACAAAGAGCATTGCATTCAGAAAAATACTTAGGGCTCATTCAGTCAGCAGCTGGACAAGGTACAATTTTAAGTCTGTTCCTGAAAAACAGGATCAAAAACCAATCCTGGAGTGGTCAGCAGTGGCACTGGGGTGACCAACTGCACCTCGGGGTGCCAAGAGCCTGAAAAACCCAGTGGCCGCACACCAGTAAGAGCAGCGGCCACTGGGAAGCAGCCAACCCTGAAAACCTCATCCAAGAATCCTTCTCGCAGCAAGGTGTTAAGAACGAAAACACTCGATTAGTTCACAGAGTGTTCACTTTGCTTTAGTCATTATTTTGAGTCTGCTGCCTTTTAACGGCACTTAAGTAAAGTTAACTGAAGCATCCTTTTCACTTCATTTTATGGCAGACAAAATGGGAAGACTCGCCTCGCTATCATTCATCTATTACACTGTCCCGTCTTAATTTCCCCTTAGCACTGTCTTAAATATCCTCATGTTTACTTCTCCAGGAACTGTTTTTGTATTTCTCCATCAGTTTAGGTGCTCTCTTTAGGACCTTTTCCATTATTTTATATACCTTTTGAGATAGAATGACTGAGAGTGAACACTTTAATATGGGCAAAGGTGTACTATAAATTCTCACAATGACACTCATTTTGTCTTAATACAATCTAACATCTCAATTTCTTTCTAGACTGCACGGAACTGCAGCCTTCTCCATACTGTTCCCTGCAATGACCAAGTCTTTTTCTCAGAGTTGTTACAGCTAATTCAGAATCTATCAGGTAGTATGATTAGTTCCAATTGTCCCTTCAGAGTCAGTTACCATCAGCTGTCTACCCTGAACCTCACCTGTCATTTATTACTGAATGCTCAATCATTGTTTGATGCTTCTGCATTCTTTGTATCTCCTCATAGCTTAAAAGCTCCATGCAATTTCACCTTGCCAATAAAAAAAAAAATGAAGTACTATTTATTCCCTTTCCAGATAATTTTCACAAGTTCCAGTACGGGTCCTTACATCACTCAACTATTAATCTTTTTCTCAAGTCCTTACTTCTTACCTTCTTAGAGCTCCCTAATCCACAAGAGAACTTTCTTCTTAAACTGAGATGCATTTTTTTTGGAGTGGCTTTATCCACATAAACTGTATTTACTATTGTAGCTACAAGACTTCCTTTCTTCAAATAATGAAAGCATTCTAATAGACAGCAAAGATAATGTTTTCCTTAACAGGAACTATTTTGATTCATTCCTTGATAATAGTTTTAGCGAAATGTTTCATAAAACTCCACACCAGCATGATCTCTACTTTTCTTGAAGGTACTAGTCACAAGGCTGAGATTCACTCACTCAAATCATTTGTACTCCCTACATCTTCCCCTCTTCCCTTTATCTATTTGCTTTATCTTTATGTTTGCCTTTCACTTAGATTTTCAACTATTTGAGGCTGGCTTTTACTCTTTTTATATTTGGACAGTGTGTAGCACAGTAGAACAAGAGTCCACACATATGAGAAGTACCTTAAAAAGACAATAGTGACTTATTGCAAGGAAAATGTTTCGAATAAAGTGATTTACTGCTTATCAAGTGCAAACAGACATTTCTATCTCTTCTGCTCAGGTACTTCTCTGCTCAGTCCTGCTACTAATAAAAATAATTCGTTTCTTTCCCAGTGATTTTCTAACATCAATACCGCACTGATCCAAAAGAATGCCATTCTTAGATTAACTCTACTGGATATACAAGAAATGAATCTGGAGACCTCTGCCTATGCAGTTACCATCCTTAGACTTGAGATGGTATCAATTCAGACAATGATTTTTCTTATCTCTACTTCGAAGTAAGTTTTCTCCTTTTTCCAAGAAGTAATTCAGTACAAAAAGTTAGAAAATGCCCTCACCTTGGTACATGCCTGTCTGCTGTCAATAAAGTGAACTGCTTGTTTCCAGAAGTAAGTGATGCTTTAAATATTTTTACTGAATAAAATATGAAGCAAACAACCTCAGCTGATCAATTATTGACACTAAACACTCATAGGGATTGTACCCAGCCACAAAGCTACCTCAGACCACTCCGTTGCACATGAGGAACAACTAGGATGATTAGTTCACAAAATTACTCTTTAGTGGTAAATAACCAACCATGGTGATTGTTACAATCCCCTGTGTGACTCTGTTGTAGTAGTAGGAAGAGCAAAGAAGAATGCAACGGAGCAGATGTGCAGGGCATATGTGGAAGATGCCAGGGAAATGAGTCACTATCAAGGATCCCATCTCCACTTCCACAACTTGACTTGTCAAACCAGCAAATTAAGGAGGACATCTCATAGGAAGAGAGGATGGAGGTCAGCTTGCAGTCAGAGAGAGATTCCAGGAGAGTTTCCAAAGAAGCTGTATCTTCCTCAGGTTCAGGGAATGCTATGACTAAAGGAAAAGCCTAAAGCAAGCTATATACATCATAACATGTTGTAAAGATGTTTTCATTTAAGCGAGCACTATGCTTTAAAGAAAATGTACAGTCGTTGTTCTCAGAAAAAGCAGGACTGCAAGGTCTGAGATTAAGACACATTACCTGTCTATGCTCCAGAAGAGAAAGAGTGAAAACTGTGTTTCATCCTAAAGAGAAATGGAAGATCGAGGCTACTGCAGAGACTAGTAGATTAGAGATTAGATTCCACAACCTGGCAACTATCATAAGTGGCATAGTCATTTTGCCACTATCTGCCTTGTCATCTAGGTGCAGATCTGAGCTCTCTTACCAAATCACATCAACATAGCTTGCTGCTTACTTCACTGTCAAGCTCGGGAACACTCCAGCAGAAGGCAGCCTAAACATCCTCCCTGCTTTAACAAGAAGTCTGAGTTCACACTTGTGTGAGCCACACAGATCAGCCCTGGAAAGGGCTAAGCACTTTGCAAACCAAGCTAGCAGCTATCCAAGCTTTCCTCTTCTTAAACGCTCTCTGGATTAATTAAGAATGTCTGGAAATATTCTTATCTTTGTATAAAGCCTACACTGGAAATAGAAACAGCAAATATGAGTCATAAAACTCAAATAGTTTTAAATTCTTTGCTTCCTAGTGTAGACATAGCTTTAGATGCTATTCTGTAGTGCTATGAACAAAACATCCACAGTCAGAGCTGGCAGTCAGCTTCCCTCATGGGGGACTGGAGCCTTGTAGTGCAGTTGACTGTTATCTTGTCAGGAGCAGGCAAGGAACTCCGCTCAGCAGTGACAGTTACGAAATCTATTGTTCAGTCTACAGACTGGATCAGTGCCAAGATGAATCACTCTACTTCTCATTTCTTACTGTCTGCAGACCTTTTAAGTTTTATACGTCAGCCTATTGAGGAAGAAAAAAAATAGCACTGAAGAAGAAATGAAGTAACGTCTAACGAAATGAGACCATCTCAGGACAGCGAGAAATCCCAGTGAGTACAACACTCGGTGTACCTTAAAGCTGTAGACCACTCTTACCGACAGGGTTGTTTTACACAATGTGGGAATAAGGGGATTCAAATACAGCGAGACATTGGGATCGCAGGCAATCAGTTCTACCAAAGATCCCTAAAAGCTTTGAACAAAATAGTTTATTGTGAGTATGTCAGTATTAAATGAATTTAAGAAAATTAACCCAAACAAGCAAAAAACAAAGATAAAAATATCCATCATTTTATCAATTGACATATGACTGACTGACAGATTGGTTATGATCATACCTTAAACACTAGAATCTAGTTCTGGAAATGACCTTGAGTGATTGTCTAGCCATCTGTTCCTAGAAGATACCAATGTGTAACGCTTAGCATTCATAGGTTCAGAAAAACATAGTCGTTGTTTACGAAAACACAGGTTTTCACACAAGTACTACACTCTTCAGAATATCTTGTACTTCAGTATCTGATGAACCATCATATTATTCTCCTACACATAAAACTACTGGGAAATTGGCAATAACAGCTTAACAAGTTTATGAAGTCTCCACTAAGTAAAGCTTACAACTCGTAACTCATGTGAAACCAAAAAGTTCTCTCAAATAATTTCAATACTATCTTCATTTTAAATGACGGATAAGCGTATGCCAGCTCTCTTCTTACATATATTGTTTGTTTCACAAAAGGGTAAGTTAAAAAAGCTCTGGAAATGTTGATGAGATGCCAAAACTGATGTGGCACTTTCTTTCAAAGCCTGTGTTTTCATAAATAGCAGCTTTGAACTTCACCTTCTGGGGAAAATTGCTCATGCTTATTCTCAACATAGAGATAAATGATCCTTGAGAGAAAATTTCAGGAAAAGCCATGAACATATGTTTTAGTTAGTAAGTGTAGAAAGTGTATCAGGCACTTAACATTGTACTTCTATGTATTCATCAGTCCGGCGATCGAAGTTCCTGCAGCAGCCCTTCCTCTCTCATCTGTACCCATGCCCAAGGCAGGAAGGGAGGCACAAATGCAGTTTACAATCCCTCCTCAAGACGTGGTATTAGATTTTCAAGCCAATGGTACAACCTTGCAGTTATGTACACATTGTGTATTACC
Organism: Psophia crepitans; assembly: GCA_013399095.1. Classification (NCBI taxonomy): domain Eukaryota; kingdom Metazoa; phylum Chordata; class Aves; order Gruiformes; family Psophiidae; genus Psophia; species Psophia crepitans. The sequence continues at coordinate 280,363 of VWZZ01003947.1, read as the reverse complement.
AATAAATTTGAGCTAGAGCTTAGGCTGCAGTCTGCACTTGATACACAGCATGCACGTACTTTGTCGCAGCTGGACAGGGGAAGATCAAAGAGGATCTTACATTAAAGCTCTGGAAGAGATATCCATAGCTCACCTTATTCTTAGTACTTATTGATTTAAATAGCAGTAATATTCACCTTTTATGCAGAGCTTTCACCAGTAGATTTCAGAACGTTATACAAAGGAAGTCAATGATATCACCATTTTACAGTTGTGAAATCTGAAGTAAAGGAAGGTAAAGTGCTTTGTCAAGACTCACCCTAAAAACAATGGACTGAAGGAAAGGTGCATTAAGTCTGGCAGGCGGACGGTGCAAAGAGAAGGACAGAACACTACAAACGCAGTTTGTGGAAAAAAGGTGCTAAAGGAATACAAGACCCTGAAAAAGCAAAGAAAAGAGGATGGTAAATGTAGAGACAAGGATCATAAATAAGTTGAAGCTTAGCAGGGAGAACAGGAGCACTGCAGTAGATACGAGTAGGTGCAAAAAGAATTATCAGGGGTGGCAAAAGGGCTGTGAGAAAGAAAAACGTAAAAAGCAGCTCTTTGGTATGGACCATAAAGGGTCCTGACAGGCCAGAAAAGAAGAGGCTGTAGCAGTCCAGATAAAACCAACGACACATGTCGGCAAAAGAGGGCTGAAGTTGTGCTGAGGTGGTTTCTGACCTGTGGGACTCAGGTTGTGGGGGTTTTTAACTTCAAGCCGACACTGATGCTGCAATCCACGCTGAGGCTGCTAAGTGTGAAACAAAAGAGTCGATTTGCTTTTCATGTTTCTCTTCTGCTCTAGTTAGATTTTTCTCCAGGGCGGTTTTCTTTTTTGCGCTGATTTATTCTCTTTCCTGTCACATTTTTTTCCTCTATGCTGCTCTTTAGTATCAAGTTCAATGTTCCTTCTCAGATTTTGTGAGAGTCCCTCCCTCCCTGGACAGTATAGGGTTTTTTCATTTAAATTGATTTAAGCTTCAGTTTTGCAGTAAGAGATTCTTCTTCTCTTCTGCATCCCTGTGACCAACACTTCTGCCCTTTACCTCAATCAACATGATAATGGCATTTCTGCTGCTACGCACAAACCATCTCGCATTTATGTCAGAATATTTGTGGAGAAAAACAGGGCGACAGAGAATTCATCCATTTTAGATGCAAAAATATTGGGAAATTTTCTCTTACTCTCTATCACCGAACATGCCTGTGCATTTCATATACCGATCTATATCAGTTTAGAAATGAGCACAGTGTGAGAGTAATGCCCTTGCATAGAAGCAGTTTTATTCATATTTGGGCATTTCTTCCTTGCCGGAAAGCAGTATGTAGGTGTAAGATCCCGTAATTGCAATTGCAGTGGTGGAGTGCAGTGATTTACCTGTATAAGTTTGTGTGCTTGTACGTATATAGTAGACACCTTTAATCAGTACAAAAACACATGAATTTTAGACCTTAGTACAATGTATAAACACAAGTCCAAAACTCTGAATCATCTATGATGCCAAATTACCAAAATCCTGCCTCCCTTGCTTGAAGCTACAAACATTTGCTTTATCATAGTTGCCTGTAGAGGATATGAAACACGAGCTTCACCATTTTGTCCTTCTTCTCTGTCCTACCCATGTGCAGATAACCAAAAGCCTGTTTATTGACGGTGCTAAGTACATTTAATGCACATGACACATTTAATGTGTTGCCTTGTATGAGGGCTCTGCTGACTGCGGGTCCGGGTGTCTCAGTATGTGAGAGTGGGTGTCTCTTCTTACCCATTAAAAGTTTAAGGTGCTTTTAAAAGCAGCATTTCTAAGCCACAGATCTCTGGGGTTTCTTCCATGCAGCATTTAGGAATCAGAAGCCAAAATCAGTAAGATGCTGTATTTGTTTTCAGAGTATGTAGTATTTCTGATCTATCTCATTTTTAGAAGCTCAGCCTGCCTGGAATTTAGGAATACAATCATAAAACTAAGTATTGCTAGTATGTGTGAATACTGTGTCACAGAGTATTTTTTTCTAATGATCATCCACATATCTGGCATTTTTTAATTTCTTTTGGTCACAAATGAATTAAAGCTATGGTAAATTGATGCTACAGCCTTCTGCAATGCAATTTTGCAAACAGCCTTTTTTCAGGAAGAAAAAGAATAAAAGGAAAATCTTTACACACTTCTACAACAGTTTCATGGATGAAAAGCCACCGAGAACTTTATTAAACATGACTGTCACCAGACCCAGGGATACGTGAGAAATACACAGACACTAAAACATTTTTGCACATAAGTGCTTGAAGAACCGTTGCTCCCCCTCAAGATCCTATTCTAAAAGGCTGGGCTTGCCTTCATAAGGAAGCTCCATGGCTGAAAAAAAAAAAAAAAAGCCAAGAAGGATTCTGTTCCTAGCTGCACAGTAGAATCCTTATGTGGCTTTGAGCAATCTACATACAATCACATTTTCAGCCAATCGAGTAAATATTCTCTTTAATTTTTATATTTGAGACATCTTGTATCTGGTTTTCACATTACTGATGAACTGGCATTCCTGCTGGGCTCCCATAAGAGCTCCAGGCTGGCTACAGTGCATCTCAGGTTAGCTGCTTCCCTAGTGCAATCTCTGGAAAATCTTCCTGCATCACCTCTTGCATCATCTGCCTTACATCTCTCTCCAAGTGGTGAACTGAGGAGTCAGTATTTAATGTTAGTGAAGCACAAAGGTGTTTGGGTGGAGCTTTGTCTATAAAAGGAAATTATTATTCCAACCCTGGGAAAATTATTCCTTCTACTATATGATAAAAAATAAGTTAATAAATCACAAGAGGGGGAAGGGGGAGATGGACATAAAAAAAACCCACAAACACCATGTAACAGTATTATTCAGGAGCCAGTTGCAGATAATGCCTAGGACAGTTTCACTTAGACATCGTCCGCATCTCCTGGGACTGCTTCACACTACTGCAGGCATTCTGAGGAGCTGTCTCTGACTAAAGTCATTACCTTCTTTACTTCGGCGAATCTATATCCAGAAGGTATACATTTTAATGAGAATAAATAATCTCTTCTCACATAGCTCATGCTATCAAACTCTTTTATGGATGAGAAAGCAAACAGTAGTACTTGTAAAACGTAAAAGTAAAGTAGAAAACCAAATCAGAGGAAGTACATCCTCAAACATGTAATATTTTTCAAATTATATCAATATGGCTGACTGATTAGAGAGGAATATATCATAATAAATTCCTGCATATAGATATTTGATCTGCAAAGAATCACATCAAAATCAGTTCTTGTTTAACTCGACTGTTGAAGTAGTCCATTGGGAGGTTTCTTCTTCTCAAAAATCCGTGGGCTCCTTTCATATGAAGCACTTTGGATCAAATAAAAAGATTAAGACTTAAACAAATGTGTTCACAATACCTGGATCTTCTGAGCACCCCCAGTATAAAAAGAAACTAAACAAAATACCGCACAGTTTGAACTCAAATAATTAAATCAATTCTTTGACTTACATTGTGAGAAAATACCAATACTTCTGGCAAGCATAAGTGACAAAATCAAGAACCTTTTCTTAAATTTATATGCAGAAAAGAGTATCAAGGCATTGCCAAAAAGTGTCACTTGCAATTTCTCATATCGAGTCCTCAAGAATGGGCATCCAAACAATACATGCCTAAAGGTAATGAGCAGGAACGAATCACACATCTTCTAAAACACTGCTTTGCCTTTACAGCTGTTCGTGTACTCTCTTTTCACTAGCACCACACATTTCTGACATACACATAAATAACCATTAAAGAAGCTTAATAAATGGTGCAGCATGGACTACTTGCTTTTATGCATATTTCAGTATCAGCTCACCAAAGGGAGATCAGAAATTAAGCTTTGCTTATATAATGATTTAATTTAAGAGGAAGTTATGGAAGATTGCCAGCTACATCTGCTCATTAACAGGCTGAAACACCCTCTGTTGGCTATCATTGCCTTTTCCTTCACAAAACCCCAGGAGGTAATTCTTAGTGTGTTTGTTTTCTACTTCATTTGTATGTCTCCCTCCATTATAAAATCACTGTGCAATACGCATGGATGCTTGCCGTATATTATTACCAGTATTTCCAGCTCTTGTTTTCCAACCTACTGAAGTAACCAGTGAATCTCAAAATAATGCACACAAGAACATATCTCTTTGGTTGTACAGTTCTAAAACAGAGGAAGAGTCTGAATTTAATAAAACTTGTCAACGAAGGTTTGTCTGCTTAGGGCTGTGAGGATCAAGAAAACAGCATTGTTTAAATATTGAAAACAGTAGTTTTAATGAAAGAGCTTACATGCAGGTCTAAAACTGAATGTGTATAGAGGACTTACAGTAAGGATATGTCTTACTGAGTCTGCAGTGTATAACAAAGCATGAGGAGAATTATTGTAATACTGTGCAAAACCAAGATATTCAAAATTACACAATTATTGAATCAGCTCAATTGATACTCACATTTGAAATAACTCACGTTTTTTAAAAAGGAAATTTTTTTCAGTTTTCTTTAGGTTTCCTCTGTAGACATTAAGATCCTGTATTTACAGTCAATTACATACAAAACATCTTAAAAGCAACAGAAAAGGTCTTTTGAGTTATGCCTATGTTTCTTATTTAGGAAATCAGAGATACAGACTGCAGACACAAAACAATTGCAAAATTTTAGTTTTATATATAAACTACAGAGAAGTAAAAGGAAGACATTCCTTCATCTTTATTATTAATACTCACCACTGAGCCTAAAAGAACTTCTGTTATGTCTGTCAAAATCCTGAAACATATTTTTTCAAGTCTTCAAATACTGTGCAATGGATTTAAATCCATTAAAGGAAGATTTCACTTCAGATTCATAGCATTATATTCAAGTCATCAGGGATATTTGAAAATTTAAGTCTGTAGTACTTTCAAAACTGATTACTTTAATGGGATTTTAGATAATACACTCCAGCTCTTTGGAATTAGCTGTCTACATTGGTGTCACATCAAACTATTCTTTCTTCCTATATCAAGATTTTGTGGCTCTAAATGGGAATCATTGGCTTATTTCCATTCACACTTTTAGTGCTGTGCTGTTATTCACCCTTTAAGCTAATGAATAAATAATATTTTCCCTAATTTTGACAAATTAAACTTTACTTCAGTTGGTCCTTGGCTGTTCTTTCAGTTCCACTGAGAGGAAAAGGGATTCACAAGTGGGTATGTTTTCTGAATTTAAACTTAGCAGTAAGTCTATGGCTACTCCTAAGCAAACAACTGTATATGCCAACACTAGCACTACAGGCAAGCAAAAGCAGAGGCTGCTTGATATTCGTTTCTCCCAGTCCAAGCCTATTTTATGGCTGCAAAGGAAATATTCAAAGGATCAGAGAGACACTAAGAAGCCAGAATCTCACCAACTGCCAACTATATGGCAGATCTTCACATTTTATTTATTCTTTCAGCTGTAAATTCTCTTGCCTCAGGACGTATGCCAGCTACTCACACGGAAAGATTGCGAAGGAACATACTTCATCATGGTCTGTTATAGAGCACTTTCTTGGGAAGCACCTGTAGTCTGCGTATACCTCCCAGCTTCCCAAATCCCAGCATAGGTACATAACCCAATTCTCTCCAGCCCACCAAGACGGAGCCTGACGGGGGTGGTTCCTGTGTATTTGTTTCCTTGGCCTATTGGAAAGACCCACAGTAACAAAATGGAACTATGAGAGATGGGAGGAAGAGGCCATGTAGGGGCAGCACTGCCAGTGCTGCACCGCATTAGCTCACAAGCCTTGCACCAGTTGGTCAGGGTGACTACATACAGGGCATTGCTGACCTGCTACCATCAGAGAACGTGTCCCAAAAACGTAACTGCTCGTTACCGAGTGCTTACAGTAGGTGTAACGGAGTTACAGTAAGTGACCTACTTACAGATTCTTTAAGTGACAGATAAGGTTTGCTGTTCTGGAGGAGGTGAGATAGTCTCCTGGGACCGTGTGACTCAACAGCCACATGCCAACAAAAGCATGTGGACAAGGTACTGTTACTCAAGGCACGGTTTTATTCACTTCTCATAACATACATTTTTCAGGATATTCTTCCCACTTGCACAAAGTTCTAAAATAAAATACATTTATAAAAATCTATGCAATTTCCTTTTCCCATGAAAAAAAGACTGCTAGTGGCCAGAGATAGTAAGAGAAATATGCCATTCTCACGTCTTGTATATACAGGAACTCCCTGTCCAGAGCATGTTCTTTTCAAAGGCTTCTCAGGAAGACTCCTTCACCTATCTAAGATATAGCTGTCTGTGTCTTCCATCTAAACTCAGCAATCAAATGTCTAGTAAAGCTTTGTTCCCTTCTATGTAAAACAGAATGATCTCTGTGAGAACTGGAAAAAAAAACCTTCAAGCTAGGCAAACCCAATGAGAATTAGCCAAAAACACCATCAGAGAGAGAACAGATCACTAGGAAAAACTCCTTGCCCTGCAGTCTGTGAGAGGGACCTCTTCCTTGTTCTGTTAATAAAAAAACCTGCTACTGATGCAAATTACATAGCTATGCCTTTATGCAAGATTAATCATGCAATTTTGTGTTATGCCCAGGTTCTAGCATTAGAATTAATATTTTCGGATTGCTACCTGGACTCTCCTTCCATGAATTCAGCCCTAAGCATCACATCAACTTCTAAGGGTGCAGCTAGTAACCACTGTGGCTGAAATGTTACAAGTGAGCACTTAGGAGAATCCCAGCCAGAGCTTTCAATGATATTTAGTCATGTCCAGTCTTTCATTTTTAGAAAACATTATGATGATGGTTGTGACAAGACAGCTTTGTCATCTAGGAGTTTAGAGACCTCCTCCCTGCCCTTCCATCTGGCTTTTGGGTTGGCTTGTAGAATATCAGAGAAGTGTACTCTCTTTGCCAAGTCCCTAATGTCGTGAACACAGGAAATTGCTGTTCATCTTATCAGCACCCTACACTGGTGGTGATACTGAACTATTTTGATACTGATTTTTTTTTTAATTCGTCTTCTTGTTTGCTGAATGTCTTATGGCTAAGTCTTAATATGTAAACTCCAAACAACACTTCCAAGTCACGAAAGAACTTGCAACATAAGTACCAACCGCAAACTTTACTTACATACTCCTAGTTAACACAGCTATGGATAGAAGCTAATGGCAAGCAACAGGAAAAAAAAATCTTTTACCTGAGCTTGGAACAGAAAATAATTTAAACTATTGGGCAATTTCACTTTTTAGACATCATGGAAAATATATGAGGTGTAATAATCTAAATGGCTACTAGTAAATTATACAGACCTTTAGGAAACCCTAACAACAAATGTTAAGGGATTTTGCATTCAAATTCATTCCTAGGATTTAAGTTCTAGGTTGGATCCCAAATAGGAAAGGATATTTTCTAGTATAAACAGAAGTACGTGATTTTCCTGGACCCCCTAGCCTTCCAAGGCTTACAACATTTAGGACCAAACTCTTGTGAGAACACCACAATGGAATTATACTTCATTCATGTTAAGCCACAGCCTTTATGTTCATCCTCAAATCTTACCACTCTGCTCCTAACCACAATCTGGATCTAAATTTTCACAAACAATATTAAAGGATAGGCTGCTCTATCCCTGTTGAATATTGTATCTTTGAATACTTTATAGGTTTTTATTTTAGTCTTCCAATTACAGAAACTATGAAAGCACGAACATTTGATAGCTAGTTCTGAAGCTCTATCCTCTACAAAGTGTTACTCAATTTGGTAAAGATCAGACAAAACACACCTAAGGGATCTTATAAAGCATTTTCATAGAAGGTCATCCTTTGACACCTTCCTGAATTGTAATGAAACCAACTTCCCTTTGCTGTTTTCACTAAACTTGTCGTATGATTAGTTTTCTCCTAAAGCAATTCACAGATGGGTGATTTGATCAGCTGCTGTTTTCACGCAGTACAGATCTACCTCTTCCCTCCATTCTGTGCTACAACACGAGCTGCAGAAGCAACACCCATGCCACCTCTGACCTGTACTAGCATCCTCTAGACCAGAGGAATCCTGCAAACCACAAGTGTCAGTGGCATCGCTGGCTGGCTGCAAAGCCTGGGCGTGGGAAAACATCCCTCAGAAACCCAGCCTTTTTTCTCTGGGGCTGGTAGAGCAAGAAATGCTTCAAATACCTAAATCTAAATAAGTGCTCTCCCTACTACAAGGTGGTATTTTTTTCTTAGAACAGATTTTAGCTCCTCTGAAAGGATTTTCTTTACCTTCCTCTGCTTATTTAGTGAAATTCTCTCTTAGATGTATAAATTATAGTCACACAGACCTAGGATAACAGTTCAAAAGCAAGAGTGTCAGCATATAAATATTAGTGCTTTTAGAGGCTTTCATGGGGGTTTTGCTTTGACATTTCTATGTAATCTGGGGTTAATACATCTGGCATTATACCCAAATGTGTAATGCTGAACACTAGGGAATAGCTAGTTTTTCTTTTACCCTTTTCCTTTCAGCTTTAGCATTACAGCTAATTTTCTGTCACAGCCTTTGAGTGGCAGTGTTCATCTCTTCACCTGTATGCACTGCAGGGAGAAGCTGCTTGTTCGTAGAGGTGCTGTTACTGCAGGCAGCACACTAACAGAACCGTAACCACAATTCTCTGTTGTTTTGAGAAAAAACAGTAAGATTAAAGATTTGCATTTTTCAAAAAATGCGACTCATGAGCAGCTCACTGGCAGTTAATGACGCCTGTTCCCATGCCATGGTATGTGTAATTGGAGTTTTGTCTGCAAAACCACGGGCAGATTTTGAAGGTTCGGGATTGGTATTTTCAGCAGTGGCCCTTGCATCTCTGGAGTGGCTGGAAATCAGCCTGTCTTCTGGAACAAGGAGGAGTTTGGGCACTGGAACAGGCTGCCCAGAGAGGTTGTGGAGTCTCCTTCTCTGGAGACATTCAAAACCCGACTGGACACGTTCCTGAGTGATGTGCTCTAGGTGGTCCTGCCTTGGCAGGGGGGTTGGACTAGATGATCTTTCCAGGTCCCTTCCAATCTCTAAGACTCTGTGATTCTGTGATTTTGGATAGAGCAACCCATTTCTCCAGCCAAAGACCCACCTCAGTCAACCCCGGCTGCCCTCGGGCCGAGTATACCCAGGGAGTGGGGCCCTCCTCACCACACGAGTGAGGACGGCCTCAAGTGCTCCTACCTCAAAGCCACCAGATCAGGCAGCACAGCTAACAACTTCTGCACACGCACTGGCCCAGCCTGAAAACACAGGGATGTTACAGGTCACGAAGGAGCCACAGATTACAGCAATTCTTTCAACTGCTGACCAAGAACCCACACCGACCC
>VWZZ01003947.1:258940-270898 GCA_013399095.1 Psophia crepitans | reverse complement strand
CGCGCCCCCGCCAGTTCGCGGGCCGCCCGGCGGCCTTTCCCGGCCCCGGTCCAGCCCGTTTCCCCGCCGGAGAAAACCCGTCTTGCAACCGCCTGAGGGGCCGCCGCAGGCTGCGGAGCTGGCTGGGACCGGGGCAGCTAAGGGAGCCCGAAAGCAGTCAGGAAAACTGTGAGCGAGGCAGGCTCCCAGAACCTCGTGTCAGAGCTCGCTCCCCCTCCTCGGTCTTTAAACACACCTCCCGCTCTGAAGGGAGGAACATCACTGAAAGGATAACACATTCTGTGTCATCTCTTACAATCAGTTTCTGTCAGTTTTGAGCTAAAAACCCGAAGTGCAGGGGGGCAGCTGCCCTGAGAGCACGTCCCTCCCGCCGGCAGCGGGTGCTGTGTGTCCCTTGAGGAGATGTCTGTGGGGACGGCGCTTGGGGCCCACGAACCCGCGCGGCCCCTCTGGGGACCGTTTCTAGGCGGTTCAGTCGGTATTAGGAAGGAAGTAGTAATTGCATTCGGTTTCTCCACAGTGTGAAAAACACTGCTTCCTGCAGTTACAGCAGAAGTTACAGGAGGGGTCTCACCTGCGCCCCTTGGTATCCCAATGTCCCTCGAGCCCAGGGGCCTGTTAGTAACTTGTCACTGGGCATTCCAGGCCCAAAGCCGGCTGCAGAGAGGCCCCACCTGGGACAGGGGCTGCAGCCAGTGGCATGGAGCAGGGCTGTGCTGTCCGGGCTCAGAGCCGCTCAGATCACTGGGACTGGAGCCGAGTCACCTGGAACAAGGATTGATCCCTCTTAGCAATGAGAATTCTAGGGTTGTTCTCCAGCACAACTACATGGAAGATCACCTCAGTGTCTTTAAGGGGGGGAGTGGGGGTGCTGGAGGAGGTCCACAGTGTTACACAATTATCTTGCAGCCTCTGCAGAAGGCTGGTGTGTGCAGGAGGTGACCTAGTGCCACAGGTACTCTTGGGGATCTCAGTGCAGACATATTTTATAAAAATACAGTGGAGGTTGTTTCAACTTCTACAAGCTCAAACCTTCACAGATCACAGAATCATAGAATCATTAAAGTTGGAAGAGACCTCAAGAATCATCTAGTCCAACCGTCCCCCCCCCACCTATTACCCACTAAACCATGTCCCTAAGTACCACATCCAACCTTTCCTTAAACACCCTCAGGGATGGTGACTCCACCACCTCCCTGGGCAACCTGTTCCAGTGCCCGACCACCCTTTCCCAGAAGAATTTTCTCCTCATCTCCAACCTGAACCTCCCCTGGCACAACTTGCAGCCATTTCCCCTTGTCCTGTCACTAGTTATCTGCGAGAAGAGGCCGACCCCCAGCTCACCACAACTTCCTTTCAGGTAGTTGTAGAGGGCAATAAGGTCTGCCCTGAGCCTCCTCTTCTCCAGACTAACAGTGCTGCTGTGGTTAAAAAGCATCTCACAAAAATGATGTAAATAGGAATGCTGCACACATAAAGGAGACTCGTACAGACCACTCGTACATAGTACCACAAATCTGGATGCAAATATTCCAAGCACTACCATAAGCAACTACCACAAAGAGTTTGACACGAATCATCAGCTGTTCAACAATTAGGTTATTAGATCAGATTTAACCTAGCCAGGAATCTGGTGGGGGGTTTAGAACTGGAAGATTAAAACCGTCTCTTGTTGGAGATTTTTTTTTTTAATAAAGAGCTAGCAGCTGAATGGTAAATAAGGTTTAGACCTGCTAGAAGATTAAGTGTTCTGCTCTGTTCCTAAGCTTATACTTAAGGCAATTAAGAGTTCTCAAGGACTGAACAGTAGGGATATGCATGAATTTTCCTAATTCCAGCAGCTGAAAGAGATCTGAATGACTTTTGCCTTACGCTGTCACACAAACACTGGTATCGCTTGTTGTGAGGTAAATCAGCAGTAGTATGAGATTATCCATCAGTGATCCTTCAGAAGAGTAATACATCATAATTTATTACAGCAGATTAAAAATGTATAAAAAATCCATTGTAAAAAATCATAGTAAGAATGAGGGCTCTTCAGATTTTTTTTTAATTTGCCCTCTTATTTAACTTTCCAGTTAAAATGGGTAAAGTTTATGAAAAATTCAGTTTATAAGGAATAAAGAAGTTACAAAACCCACAGATTTACTCCCATCTGCATTATATTTCTTGCTTCTCAGAAACACGAGGCCTATTGTACGTAGGGTATATGGCATGACATGTACAGAGACATACATTTCCATGCTGGAACCACAGGCATGAGCATGGGCACAACCTTGGTTTTCCCAGGTCAGGATCCTGAGACCACTTTTCTTGACTTCCTCCTCCCACTCTCTCCAAACCAAGACTGGAATCCCATGTTTTCCTTTTTTCCACTCCTCAGCCTCTGCTCCCGCATCCTGAACAAGGAGTACAAACTGAGCAGTGTCTCTAGGTGATCAGCTGGGACAGACACTGTTACCGCACTTGGACCAAGACAGAAGTTACAGACTGACATCATGGCAAGCTGTTGGCAGCTGGATGACTCTCTGTAGTACTTTTTTTGGAAGTCAGCTTTAACAGAGCCCAGTGTTAATTTGGTGCTCCTGGTGCATGACGCTGATGTGCTTCATTGACCAGCGATGGGGAGCAGAGCAGAGCAGAGCACAGATTAGAAGATTCTGGATCACGTGGTGGTAATGGCCATTTTTGTCTCCCAGATAGTGAACCATAAAGCAGTAAGCAAATACAGAAAGTGATCATTACAAAGTGGCCTAATTAAGTTTGCCGCCTACTTGCTTATAGAGTTATGAATTACTTTATCAATAGGCATGTTCCCACTTTGTGTAGTAATTGTAGGCTAAACCCCCAGCACAGTCTGTTCACCCCCAGAAAGGTGGATTACATTGTTAGCTTTGCAGCTTGAATTCAAATCCTTAACTTCTACCACACAGAGAGCTCACACCCTCTGGTGAGACACTGTCCTCAATCTAGACCCTTAAAGACCTGTAAGCAACAAACTGCCTGCAGCCAAATTAATATGTTTTCTTGATAATGTTTTTATCTGTTTAGTTTTTATAATAAGCCATGGTTTATCTTCCCAATTACTGGAAACAGTCAAATGAGTACCACTGGTGTCTGTAAATACAGAAATTCCTCCTGACTGGTTGCTATTCACTCTTCGCTTGAAAGGCCTACTAGTCGTTCTGCTGTTGTCTCTGAGTGACCTACACAAGGGAATTGGGGTTTAGTTAAATTATACTTAAATTACACTTACAATTTATTGATAACTCTGTTCTGCAAGCTCCCCAAAATGTGCATCCAAACCACTTCATTGTGAAGACGTTTTCATTGCTCTTCAAAACACTTCTACTTTCAGGAACACAGATTTACCTGGTGAATAGCTCACAAGTAAAGAAAGAAAAAAGGATACCTGCAAAGTATCCAGCAGATTTTCTTCTCAAGAACATGTTAGTCAATACCTCTCACAATATGTGCCCCATATTATCAGGAAATTCTGATTAAATTCTCATTAATTTCAGCGTCATAGAAAAGGAGCTTTAACATTTCAAGTGGGTGTTGTTGCATTAGAACTTGTTCTCATTCTGCCTGAATTGCTATTCATGTACAGAGTTGTAAGAGCTTTTTTTAAAAAGTAGGGTGTTGCAGCCCTCGCTGTAGAACTTCTTAGAGTGTATTTTGTTCCCCCGTGGTATAAGTTACATAAGAAAAAACCATACAGTATCATGCCAAGGCAGGTTTCTCAGGTCATCGAAAGATCATCCCACAGAGCCAGCCAGTCTGTCTCATACATAACTTGTCTGTTTTAAGACTCATTCCAAACATGTTCTTTCCCTTTTTCTCCTGGGCAAAGTTCTGTGCTATGCCTGGAAATAATTTTTGCTATAAAAGGTGTTTTCACTGGACCAAGAACACAGAAAACATGTATGTATTTAAATTTCTGTTATTTTTTTTTAATTGTGTTATTAGTAAACCTTATTGACTTTGTATTCAATTTTACGACTTAGCTCAGGTTTTTATTTTCTCCTGTCTTGTACAAACTGTACTTATATTCCATGGGAAATTAGAAAGAGGACTTGAGAATTTGGTTTCTGATTGCTGTTATTTATTTTCTGTAACCTTTGTTGAAAAGGGAAGGAGATAGCAGCCTTCCTTTCCAAATGCCTACCAACAATGCTGTCATCTCATGTTTTAGGCTACGTGACCCACAACCAAACAATCAAGATGACAGATGCGTAATAATGTGAAATCTTTACTCACCTGCATACAAAAAAGGAAACATTTAAGCAGTTTCACTGCCAGTTTCAGAATAAGATTGTAATCAGAAGCACTTTTTCTCCTCAATTTCCTGATGGTTCATAAGAACAAACTTGCAAAGAGCAGTGATAGTATACATATAGCATACTGCTTTGCAAATAATACTATTCTTTTCTTAACTGCAGTGTAAAAACAGAGTGACTTCCAGTTTACTTCCTGAATCTGAAAATGTTGCGCACATATGGCAGAAATGTTACTTTAATTTTATGCTAGAGTTTGTTCCTCTAGAACAGCTTGATAAGTTGACTGACTGTGTCATAAAATACTTAGAACTTGTAACAAAACCATCTCTCTGCAAGATAAAAATAAGTAACTAAAAGACGTTGAGATTTAATGTTTCTACATGCCAGAGAAATCATACTAACCACTATTAGTTGTATTATTTACAAATTCTCTTAAAACTGACCCATACACACATATTTTATTGAATATGCTAAAAAAAAAGGCTGTGTATGAATTTTTCAAATCAATATTAACTTTTTTTTCTTAAGCTATGAAAAATGTAATGTATTTCTGTTTGGGAATTATTACCAGGCAAGCTGATGTTCTGCTGGATGCTGTTAAAGCTTTTCAGTGCAGTAAATATTGTTGATATAATTTCACTGACATATGGATCAGAATAACATAGATAGTTCATAGCCAATTGTTTGAAATACATTTGTGTATAAGCATCTAAGAGGAGTGGGAAATAAAACAAAACCGTGTAAAACTTGCTGCCAGTGTCTAGATCAATAAAGGAAGAGGTGATTGAAAACATACCTGAGTTTTATAGCAGAGAAAGGACTGCTATCTTATACAAGGTCAAACACACAGAAGAAGAATCATCATGCTTTATTTGAATAAAGTATAAATATTGATTAGATTTAACATCATACCTGAGTAATAAAATAATTTCTACAAATATGAGATTATCTATTAAATATTCACCCAAGAATCAGAATAATAAGGTGACCAAGAAATGGTCTAGTATATAAACTGGAACAAAGAGAGAATTACAAGCAGCCTCCTTGCAGTGTAATCGATCAAAGACAGTTGCACTTAAAGTTATGTGTGCGAATGGGTACTGACAGGGTCCGTCACTAGCACAAATACAAAAAATGAAATAGCCATTTCCCCACAAACCGCGATCTTTGCAGCTGACGACTACCTTCTCGAAGACGTTGGCTCATTCACTCTCTCATTGTAACCCTCCAACACTTGGCCTTAGAGAAGGAAGCATCTCCTTAGTCACCAACAACGCTCTGAACGTGCATGTTGTTGCTCTCAAGTCCAAGGAGTTATTTTTGTCCTCCTAACCATAACAGCAGTTAACTACTCATGCGTGGTGTTCTCTGAATGCTTGTGATTGACAAAGAAGATTCATGACCCACAAAAGGAAGACTCAAACGCTAAGCATTTTATTTTTGGAGGCGTGAAAACAAAAATAATTTATTACCACCCCTAATTACACTAGTTAATACATTTTTAAAGTAAGGCATTTTCCAACCTGCATGATACGTCCGTATATGTGTCAAGGAAGCATAAGAGCTACCCTCATATGGAGGTGGAGAGTACGAGAACACATTAATTGCAGTTAAGACAGCAGAGTAGGCATGAAGACTGCAGCTCACTTGGCAGGCTGTAACTGGGTAAAAACAAGTCCCTGAGTGGCCGTGTAACCAGCACGGCAGGTAGTTGTATTGTTGTCCTACAGACACTGTAAGATATCCATCAAAATTGACATAAAACAGATGAATTTCAATGGATGCTAAATAAGGCCATGAAATAACATTTTGCTCCCTGATTTCCCGCAACCTTTCTAGTTCAGCCACACCAATCTGTTTTTACTTGCAGAAGGGAATCTCATGCCTGTTCTAGAGTTGTAGCTGACATCTCAAAATACTAACATAATGCAAACTCGGCTATCCTACCTCCAAACTGCTTCTCTGACCTGAACAGTGCTCGAAAAGAAACATCCAAGATTCTCATATATAGTGAAGACTGACATTGTCCATAGCTGCTGGCAGCGCAGGAGGAGATTCTCGTTTTGAAAGGAAACCTGGGATGTAGGAGTTCCAAAGGGAAAGAGCAGTTTCAGGCTGGCTGTTATGGTAAGCGACGGAGGTGACACTTTGGTTTCCTAGCACTGCTGTTTGAAATGTGGTACCTGTACTGGCTGTCTAGACAGACAGAAGACCAACAATGGAGAAATGGCACCCTGACCTTTCAGATAACAAGTACGAATTTGGAAGCCCATTCTACCCCTTCACATTCTTCAGAGTGCTGTGCTGTTGGTGAAGTGGACAGGGAGGGAAAAGGGGTTTCGGTGCAGACCTGCTACACCTCTCACATACAGATTACAGACCTTTTTTTCCAAGTTTTACAAAACATGTCCTTAGGCAGTAGTTTCAAAATCACTTAGTCATTTTCAATTTTAAGTCTCATGAAAATGATTAATTTCCTCTATGAATATTTGATCCTTACCCACACAAAACAAGAAAATTGGAGGAGTTCTGCAGTCCTTAATTCTTTCTCACCCACTTAACAAGGAATTTGGTAAGGATGATGTTACCAGAAACTGAATCTACCGATTAGCGAGACTATTTATCTCATGCTCCTACTGAAGAAGGAACATGGGAGATTTGAGAGCACTGAAGGAGCAGCAGAGTATGCAAACCGTCAGGGTGTTTCCTAGACTGCAGCAGCTTTTGAGAGAGAGTGCAAGGATTTAAAAAAATCTCATTTAATTATTTCGCCTCCCACAGTTGCTGTCACCTTCTATAAACAATTGAGAAAACAAAGATGAACTAGGAAAAGTAAACTAAAGCTTAATTAAGATGGTATATTTTTTTTATTTCTTTCCTACTCGGACCCATGCATGTATCTTGTCCCTAGGATACAGCAGACATGCCATTTCCTTACCCTGCTAATTAGAGACACCATATTCCCAGAACAGAGCATTGGAGGTACATTGACAACCATTCATTTTTGAAACAGAATGACACTCACGTTTATAACCTAGAAGTAACACAAGTCTTCATGTAAACACAGCCTACTTGCACATAGCTGCCTTAATCAAATTGACATTTCACGCCTTTTCAAAACTAGAACCCTTCCAAAAGAGATCAACACTGAAACCCTTGGATATGACACCAAGAAAGCTGCAATAGGTGCAGCTGTGACAGGAACATTTTTTAGGCTACCACTGAAAGCCTATGAAGGGCTGAAAGACACGAGACCTATTTATTATATCTGAATACAACTGAAATAGGGGTGTGACCGATAGGCAGGCAGAAAATAGACTACCAAGCAGGATATCTGTAAACTATCAAAGGATTAACGAAACTCTACCCAGCATATCTGTGGCATCATATGAGGATGTACAGACCAGAAAACATCTCACTTGAGTATTTAAAGGTGCCAGTCACAAACTGAGTAAATACTGCTGTCAAAAAGTGGAATTTTTAATGCATGTTTATGCATGGATAAAAAACCAATTTAAAGTTGTATTAGAGAAGATAATAACCAGGAGGATATTTCATAATACAATGTATAAGGAACTGGCATATAAAGGGGATGCATAGCTTGCCTCCTTTGGATTTGGGCTGTTAAAGTTCGGTGTGTATCATTTAAATAGCACACAGTGTTATGATTAGCTATCATACTGCTCTCAGAAGGAAACCTGCATGGCAAATGTACTATGAAGAAGAGTGTCGTAGGTTTATAAGGTTGAGTCAGACTTGGAGTAGGCAATAGGTGCCAGTGGGTGAGCAGCGGCACGTTGAAATACCATCAGTGGGTTCAGTCTTGAATATTTGGAGTACCAGCAGCTCCACAGGGACAAATGTGCCCAAGATTCTGATTAAATCCTTGTTGTTTTCAGCATTATAGAGAAGATACTTCAACATTTCAAGGGGTAAGTTGCTTTCATCTGATGATCAGTCACTGACCGTGGGGCCTCTGGCATCATCCTGTGCCCGTCCTTCCAAGGCATTTGCTACCATCGCCTGCCTGTACTTTTCTACACTGTGTTTTATTGTGGGGTCAGAGATAATCCGCTCTAAAGACTACTTGTCATTTCTACCTATTAGTTGCAAACATACATACAACACAATACAGAGCAAAGCAAAAGCTAGCTGCTTGTTAGATAATGCAAGCTAATGCACAGCTCAGCAAGCTAAACCAAAACTCCAGTCCAGGCACAGCCTGGCAAGTCCGGAGGCTGGCGTCCTTAGCTTAGCGCCAGGCCCGCGGTGTGCCTCGTGCAATGGCAACACCGTGTTCTCTGGGCTATGAGCCTTCACGTGCACAGTCTCTGCTCGACACGCTGAGATGTCTGAACGGCACTTCAGTGCTTTTGCCACTTTAAACCACTGTCTCAACAGCAGCCCACCTCTCCATCTTTAATAGGAAGGACAAACTCAATGTCTCTCAAATACCACTAGTAACCTTGCTGGACACATTAAATGGAAAATGTCAGTAAATATGTTGAATACTAGAGCTGAGTATTGCCCTTCACATAACAAACACAGTAAAGCTATTTAGGCAGGGCATTTCCATCTAAGAAAAGTGCCCGATATCTTGCAACATATAATTTGCATAACCAAGAGATGGCAGCACTCCATCAACCATTTGCCTGAAGCATTTATTTGAAAATGATTATGTATCTGTAAGCGTGATACCTCAGTGTATGAACAACACTAGAAGACTAAAAGGAAGGGAATAACAATGGAGTGAGACCAGTGATTATTATTCTATTGCTTTACAAAGGTCTGTAAAGATGCAATTCATTCACCGGTAACTTGAATTATTTTTTACCCAGCTTATATTAAGAATAGGACATAGCAAGTATTGGTTTTAATTTTGTTGTGTCATAGATGTGTCTTCTCAAAACATGTTTCATAAGATAATAAAATGACCAAACTCCCCTTTCACCAGAACGTAAGAAGAATATATATATACCTACATATATATAAAAAATGTGCACTTCCATTTGAAGCACTCTCTCAGCATTTTCTCAGCAGCTGGAAGCGTTTCCTGGTAATAATCTTAAGGATCAAGGCACCTCTAAAAATCTAATTACGTATATATATTATTTAATTTTATATACTTATATATACTGCTGATTGTCTCCTGCAGACTGATGCTGACAGAAATTGGAGGAGTTTAACATTTCCCAAGGGCCTTCAGCGTCCCATATCATCAGGCTGACATGTATACAAGAGGTTTGTTAGCAGCGATAATTAACCTCTTACCACATTCAGTCCAATTTACTTGTAGATTCTATGAACAGTGTGTGGACTTCGGCAACAGTCTTCAAACAATGCTACGTGGGCAATTAGCAGCACAACTCTACGGACACTGTGAGGTGATTAGGAAACTGGGTAAAAGGCAGATGACAATGAATTGGACTGAAAAGGAAATTGTTGAACTGAGATGTTGCTGTTGGATGAGTTTTGAGAACAGCATTATTTAAATTAATGAGGAGGTTCACAGCTGACTGAAGTTAACACTGGTTTCCACCTCTATAACATCGTTGGAACTCATTTTTCTAAGAAAAAGGCCAGGTTCAAACAACATTAATTATATTTCTGGATAACATAAGAATATAAGAATAATAAGGATCTTACTATTGTTTGCATCTAAATATTATTCTCACTTTAAAATACCTAGATTGATTTTCTCCTATTGCAACACATTTTACTTTAGTCTCTCTCTAATTTCATTGATGTTACACTTAATTTAATCCAATATACAAGGAGAATCAGTTTGTTTTCATAGAAAATACTAGACATAAGGTTTTTGGTGGTTTGTTTGGGTTTTTTTCAAATGTGACCTTGTTCTTCTATGATACCTGTGTCTACTGAAAAAGTTCCCCACTGTTGCATTCACTCTTGATATTTCTAATTATACAACAGATGATCTTGCTTAGAAGACCAGCAGGTGGATTCCGTTTTGTTTAACAGCCTAAGAAATACTGTGCAGCTGGCGTATCACTCAAAAACCAATTCAGTATTTCATCAAAAGATACTAAGTGTAGGCGGTAACTAGAAACTGGAATAGCAAGTACATTTTTATTCTATATTTTATTCTAAAATAACGTGTACATCTTAAATTACAACAATTAGACTACAGGAGGGTACAGCTATCATGAGAATAAGCCTCTAACTGATCATCTCTTTTTGTCATTTCCTAAAGTGTATGGCTGCGGCGTCGGCATCAACTTTCTCCTCTTTCTCACCCCAATTAATCATGCTGTCTTTAATGAGCTCCAGTGTGACTGGAAGGATATCCATGACATTGTACATACTAGCTGGATCAAAACACTCCAAAGAACTGAACGAGTTCTTCAAAATACAGATTGGAAGCTAAGTATTTCTGACCAACTACTTCTATTTATGGCCCTGGAGCCCCCATTCATTATTAGTTCAATACTTTTTCGGGGGGTGACAAATGAAAGCTCAAGAACATATATTGCCAAGAATTTATAACAGCATGTTTCCTGAATTATGATTAACTCAACAGAAATCTTGTCTTATATAAATATGCTTTAAAAGACCAGACGAAATTAAATATCATTCCTGGGGGTAAATTTATTTTTTTTTTCTCTCTGAGATGATCAATTCTTCCGGAGCTCCTCTTCCACCCACATTGTGACGTGGTTGTATCAGAATCAATAATCTATTTATAGATAAAAGGATGATTTTTTTACTCAGCAGTTAGTAGATTTCTACTGCTTTCAGTTGTATTTAGTATTCCTTTTAAGTTGATATTTTTTTCTCTCCAGATAGAAAACTTCAGATAACTACTTTGAAGATAATTCGCATATCAAACTGAAAGCACAAAAGATAACTAAAGTTCAAAACTTTGTAAGTTCTGACTCAGGGAAGACAGGACAGCTCACTTCTTCCATTTGTTCCCAACACAGGGACCTCAGGATTGTTCTGAAACTGCTATTCAGCTCATTTTCTTTCTTGTTTCGTACTTTCCACCCTGTAACTTTGCTTTGGATTCCTTCACCTGATGCACACCCTCAGGTTGCCCCACCAGTCTGCTGGCCAACCTCTTTTTTTTTGTTTGCCTGTTTAATTTCTGTGCCAAAGACTGAATTAAGTTACCCACTCCGGATACACCCATTTGTAAGCTGTTCCTGTGTGTTCTCAGTGCTACATTGCCTACACAGCTGAGGGATTGCTTTCCTGAACTTTTATAAGGAAAATATATAAAAACATGCCACAGTGAAACTTAACACAACCCTTTTACAAATAAATTGATGGACATTGTAGGCTGTATTCCTACAATTTTATTCCGAAGAGCAACATCTCTCAATTAAAAAATGCTTAAGGGCAAGGGGCGGGAGAGAGTCAGAGTTTAGGCTCATAGAATCATAGAATCACTAAGGTTGGAAAGGACCTCTGAGATCACCAAGTCCAACCATCAACCTAACACCACCATGCCTACTAGACCATGTCCTGGAATGTCACGTCTACACGTTTTTCGAACGTCTCCAGGGACGGCGATTCAACCACCTCTCTGGGCAGTCTATTCCAATGCCTCACTACTCTTTCCGTGAAGAAGTTTTTCCTAATACCCAACCTAAACCTCCCCTGATGCAACTTGAGGCCATTCCCTCTTGTCCTGTCACTTGCTACTTGGGAGAAG
>VWZZ01003947.1:215574-257253 GCA_013399095.1 Psophia crepitans | reverse complement strand
TTTTTTTTTTTTTTTTTTACGCGAACGCAACTGACAAAACTGTCAACTCCTTTTATTGTTTTCAACTTACATAAACAGAATTTGGCCGCAGGGAGTCTATTAATAAAGGCCCCCGCAACAAAACCATTCACAATCTTCAAGGCAGGTTTTAATCTCTCGGAAAAAAAAAAAAATCAATTTTATTTAGAATAAACTAGTAGAGAATGGAGATTACTGCAGGGAATTAGTCTTTAAAGTATGATGGGGAAATATAGATTTTCTTCTCTACAGGAGGATGATGTTGCAGTGCATGTAAAATGTGCCGTAACAATTACACAAAGACTTCTTTAAAAATTCCAGGCTTACTAACCCTGTAGCTCTCTAGAAGTAAGTACTTCTGATAAAAACAGGGAAAAGCATAATTAGAGACAAACACTTGGAAGAAAAAGCTCAGAGCCTTGAATAAGTTTCACTGCAGTAATGAACCACTCCATCGAATCCCAGGAGGTCGGAATACGTCCTGTGTGTCGGCTCCAGTGCAGAAGAACTAACCTTGTGCCCTTGCTTTCCATATCTATGGCATCTCCAGACTGTCACAAAGGGATGAGCACAGAGGGTGAAGTTAGATTAGTACAAGTTAAATGACCGCCTGGAATACAGCTGCCAAGATCTTGGCTCACAGATGGTGACACTTTGTCTCGGAGGCCGAACCTGTTCAAACAACCTGAGGAACACAAATTCTGCTTCTGGTTATACCTGTGCCGGGCACAGCTGAGCGTGTCTTCATCAGCTACAGCAGAGAGAAAGAACCTCTTTTTACTGAACACAGAATTCGATGCGGTTTTCACTCCAATGCAGACACTACTGGGTTTTTAACATTCATAGCTTGGAGAAATCAGAATGACTTCAAGTCCTGACACTCTGCATTTACTTGTTAACAGGGTCAGTCTTTCACTTTTTACCTCTGGTTTATATTTCTCTTGGCCCGATAAGTGAGACCTGAACTCTGTGCCTCTTATTCCCACCGCGAAAATTTAAAGAACCTTTTAATTCCCTGAGAAAGGAACAGCATGAAGGCTGTACTACTTGCAAAACCACTTCTCAGCTCTTTACACTCTTTACCTGTCTGTGCTCCAAGATCTTCCTCAAGCACCAGCTAAAGCCTTCTCCTAACACTTAATTACGGAAAATTATAATTTGTATTTTGCAGAAACTACAGAGCCACAAGTGCTGTGACAGCTTAAGGTCAAGTCCGGTTGGAAGGACAGTTCAGTGGCTGTTGCAGTTTACTTACACTTTCAAAAGACATTTACTTTGGGTTTTTTTTTTTAGACAGAGATGCAACCTAAAAACCCAGGCCTAAATACTTGGTGACTCTCAGACACTGGTTTTTAGCAGTCACAGCCACTTTGGGCAGAAAGAAATCTCGGATCCTAGCAGTCATTATTAAATTTGGATATTTTCATGAATATGTAGCAGTTAAATTTTTGCTATTACTGCAGAAATATTCCTCCTGCTTACAGGTTGTTATATTCTGTCTTTCTTTATAGTTTAATTTGATTTTGCTCAAAAAAAAGCACATTTTTTTGTAGAGAAATTCAGTTTTCTAGTGGAACTAACCTCTCCTCCATCTGTAGAAAATATTTGTTGGCCTTACTGAAACAGGAGCTTTGCATCAAGGTTAGATTACTAATAATTACGCTAATCTTGGTGTAAATGACCTGCAGTAGAATGAACTGAAGCCAATATAAATATGGCTTTCTTGGGTTGAAACCCAATTCACAGAGGTGTCACCAATTCACGTGGGAGGGTTCAATCTGGGGTAACTGTCGCTGTGGTGGTGGGGGGGGAAGCTTGCACAGTGTTCATCAAAAGGTACTGCAGCATTGTGCCTGTGGGTTTGGACGGGTACATACACATTTGAGCAGCAGTTACTTCTTCCGCACACCTACACTTGTGAATGAAGTTGGTAGCTACGCAACAGCTCTGCTCCTAACCACACGTCAGGGTCTCTGCTTACATTGTCACCGCTGCGTTTCGACACCGGCTGCCTTCCGTCCTCCTCCTTCATCCCAACTCCCCTATTCTTTGTTGTAGGAAATAACAACGCAGACAGCGGCAATGTCTCTTTTCCTTATTGGTAAACATTCGCTGGGCACATCTGCTGTGATGATGATAAGGCAGAGGTCCGCTCTCAAATGGGAAAAACAGAATGTCAGTTTACATAATGGCCAGAAAACAAGAAAAAGAACCTCCGCGCTGGAGCAGCAAGCCTGTTTCTATCTCGCTTCATTGTCTTAACAGGATTCTTATTGTGTTTATATTTAGAGACATGGGAAACTGTGCTAGCCATGCTACCCATTGTTACTTAACCTCAAACAACCTATATAATACGCTGTCCATTAAGGAACCTGAATATAGACTCTAATCAAGGTGGCTAAACAAGATATAGGAAAATAAAGCTCAGTGCTTCCTCCTTGTTTGGGAAAAAACAAACAGGAAGGCTCCCTCTTAGACTCACCTCAGCAGAAAAGTGGGGGATTTGGGGTTGTTTTTCCAGGCTCACAGAAGATTTTAGCTCTCTGCTGTGCACCTGTTTGGCTTTTCCATCATTCACGCTGCCAGTAAGTGGATAGAAACTCCTCAGCAACTCAGAAACGTTTTTATCTTCTTTACTTTTTAGGAACAGTGTTTATTAGAAAATTGTGTTGAAAAATTATGGTGGAAACCTGAGAGGACTGAGACAGCACTGCCTGTGACTGGGCGATCATCAGCAAGTTGCTTTTGATAATAGGTCAGTGTGTTGTGCTTGGGTAGGCTTGCCTGAATGCTGTGTAACCAACAAAACATTATGAAATATTTTGAATCCACGTAACTGATATTAAACGGAATATAATTTCCCTAATGAAAAGAGAGCCCTCGTTGTTAAGAGTCCACGATTCCAACTCACATACATCAGCATTTTGGAGGACTAACAGTGACAACTGAGCCTGAAACTCTGAACACAAAGCCATTTTGCATGCAGAAAGCATTTCCAGTGACTCCTGATTAAAAATTTAAATTATTTAAACAGCACATTTCAGTCTTACTTTGTCTTCAGGAGCCACAATATATGGGCCTTTCAAGTCAGCCAAGGATGACAATCTTAAATCCTTTAAAGCTTTAAATTGACAAATTTATATAGACAGCTTTGACCTCTTTCTGTGGTGCTCTATCTTGTCATAATCATAGCATTTGAGCCTCTTCAATAAGTATCAAGGTTTCCTACAGAAATGTTCAAACTGTGGGCATTTCATTTAACATGAAGTAATAACAGTCCCTGGTATACAGCAGAAAGAGAGGATGCCATCAGAAAGCAGTACAATTCTTTTTCTTTGAATTATCTGGCCCCGACGAACGTCTGGCTGCGAAGATGACCCATCAGGTGTGCCGTGGGACCTCACACCAGAGAAGTGTCTCTTTTAATAGATAAGAAATTGAAGGCAAGGTTGCTCGGTTGCTATCCTTAGCAAACGTATTTCCTTGGTGAGCATACTTCTTACTATCTTGTCTCATCACCCAGTCATCAAACCACATGAGATTGATATAAAGATACGGAGACTGAAAAGGTGTAGTTCTTTCTGATCTCTCCTTTCGTTTTCCAATATCCCCGGAATCCTCCTGTGCAAAGACCAACAGGAAAGCGGGAGGCATGCAAAAGGAACACGGGTCTCCAGGAGGGTCTCAGGGAAAAAGTGATCCTATATTGCACCTTCCTGCTCCACATGCAAGGAGAGAACCCTTTCCTGTTGGAGTTTCCTTTCTCTACTGCTCAGGCTTCGTGGCGTATGTACCATGCCAGTACATTTTGGATTGAGTGCTGGAGATGAAAGCAAACGGATTTCTGGGAGAAAGGCCAAAGCCTGGCCTCGTTAGGAATGGCTGCAGTAGGATTTCAGTTAGATTTTAAAATCAGACCTTGACTATGATGTCATTTATTTTAATTATCCTCGCTGCTTTCTCCCCCACCCTTAGAGTCTCCCTTTCTTTCAGGTGGTGGCACTGCTGCACCATTTGTGGTACTCGGTGCAGATTCCTTTGCCAGATTTTAGAGTGTATCTTTGCAAGTAATTAGAACAATTTTCACTAGCTCATGCTGTCGGCTTTCCAGCTCCTGCATGATCCAAATGGCTCTCAGGGGATGTTACATTATGGTTGGTTTGTTATTGTTTGTTCCAGGCCAGTGCCACTAGACAAAAGCGTTATAAAACTGGTGAGTGGTATTAATCACAATTTCTTAGGTGTCTATGTCTGCAATGTCCCTATTCTCACTTTCCCATTTTTTTGCTTAGCTTTCATTTCGTTCTGAAAGAACGGTAAGGATGTGATGTAGAGTATTTTGCCACATATAAGCTCAGCAATAGGCTGAAATATTATAAGGTTAAATAAAAACAGTCTGAGAGCAAAATAAGCATTGCATTTCAGAGACTACGTGTGTTTGTTAGGAACGACTGGATTAGTATCTGCAAGCTTCCTTGCACACAGCCAAGCTCCCATCAGCTTTGACTATTTCAAGCCCTTAAATTCAACTGAAGCTTAACTACTTACCCTTTGTGTGTCTCCATATCTAACTTGACTTCAGCATACAATGCAGAATGTCCCCTGCTGTGCATCCCCAAAACAAACCTCTTTGAAAATACGGTGTTTATTTCCATTCAGTTAATCCTTATCACTTAAAACTCAAATAGTTTTGAAATTCACTGAGATGTTCCCCTACCCCTCTGTTACGAGATACGTATTCCATCATGCAGGGGGAGGAAAATAAACAGAGTAAATATAACTAATTTATTCCATTTCTGATCTTATTGATTCCAGGTCTAGTGGGCTTTTAAACCCACTAATTGAGGCAATAATAAGTAATAATAACTTTAGCCTGTCTCCCTCCTGGGTCTCTTCAGTACAACAAAGTGGCTATTCAGTATTGTTGTAAAAAAGACGGCCTCCAACTGAAAATCCACCAACACAAGTGAAGGTCCTCTAAAAATATAAAAAAGAAAGAAGAAACAACCCCTTTCACAGGACAGCTAAAGGCAGCTCGACAGTTGTTAAATGTATTTTACAAAGAGGACTATGAGCCTGGTAAATTATTGACTGATCTAGCAATAATAACAGCAAGTCTGCATTTACATAATGCCTTACATCTTCAAAGTGCTGTGTAAACATTAACTAATTGATCTAGTCAGAAAAACAACTGCTTCCAGTGTAATATCAAGTATGTAGTCACAAGAGAGCAAATTATTAACTAAAGGAAGCAATTTATTTGAAAATCTATTATCATAAATTATACCGATCTTTTTTTCTTTCTCCTTTTTTATGTTCTTTCCTCTGCAATCTGATTAATGCCTGGCTTAATTTGCTCATGATTTCTGGAAACTTAGTAAGTGCAAACTTAATAGAAGGCTGATAGAAACCTCAGAGGTAATTGATGCTTTAATGGGCATGAAATTTGGAAAAGTACCCAATCGGCATAGATTCATGATGGTTTTTGTTAAAGCACTGGGGTAAAATCTCGCCATATTAGGCTCACTTCTTCAGATAAATTCAGTAAATTGTGTACCATGAATATTCTCTGCTTCCTAAACTTAGGCGGACAAAAGATCTATCAAACCAATATAGCACTTCTCTCATTAACCACACATTGTAATATTACCTACCTCTTTTTATCCAGTTTCAACTGACAGCATTTTCAATTGAATGGTTGCATAGAGGGTTATTTTTTTTTAAATGATAAGTAGTTTGTATCATGCCACCTCAGCACAAAAGTATTATAGAAGTTGGGGCCATTCTATTTATTTATTTTTTTTTCCTTACTTAGATTGATACAAAAAAGTTTCTGTTCCCATTCTTGGTTTGTCTGTTCTTTTAAACAAGTCCTGATCTGATCTCTGAATCAGGTAAATCCAATTATTCCATTTCAGCCATGAATACAAAGGAAACATTCCATAATCTGTCCAGAAGAATCTAATCCAAGCCTGTTTCTTAATGGAATACACACACAATGATAACACATATTTTGTGTGTTATCAGGAGGCGAAAATATCTTCATCTGTGAATGCTGCTTGGTGTAAACGCTTTATCACTGCAGTGTTTGAAAACCCTTTTTTTTAGGAGAAATAAAGTCGGAAAAGCATCTGTGAATCTCAGTTTACCACAACAGACTGTAATGCTCCTGCGTGTCCCTGCAAAGTCCCTGCGTGTATTTAAAGACAGCTCAGGAGTTCTCTTCCCTCTCTGTAAATCCCACGAAGTTCTGGCTGCTGCACTCACTACCCATCCTCACATTAGCTCTTGTACCAGCCGGTAAGTAAAAACCATTGTAATGCTGTCTGGCTTGTAAATGAGAAGAACAATACGGCAAGTCTGAGCCTGACAGCCAGCAGTCCATGCTGATTACAGAGAAAAGGGACTGCATTTTTTACTCTCTTTTTGTTATTGTTATTAAGGTCAGTGTCATCCATCAAGATGCAGAGTTATTTCTGACACAGTTTCAAAGGTCAATTGGTCATGTGCAACGACAAAAGAGATTCATGGAATAATGTACCCAAAAACTGGGGAATGTGCCTTTTCACTTTCTCTTGTCGCGCCCCTACTCATATTTCAATGCCACATATCGACAAAGAGAGACATTTGAAAATACCAGTTAAGTAAACAATGAGAAGAAACGGCAAGTAACTCAGCGATGCGGAGTTTGAAAGCCGTGGAAATTCTCCTTCTAAGCTACTGTTGCCTTTATTCCAAATAGTCAGTCAGTTTTTAGCCAGGAGAAATATTTCATTGGCCTCCCTGTGCTACAAAGTGGCAGACTTCTTAGAGAGGCTCCTGGTCCTACCCCAGCGAAAGCCGACTAGCAAAACTCCGAGTATAACCCCTCACGGTATGATTCATTGGCAGGCGCGCTACCGTCTTTGTCCTTCCTTCTAGTAGTTTGCAGATGAATCTTTTCCTGAGTTTTAATTCAGGGGAAATCTTGACCAAAGTCCACAGAGGTTTCATCACCATACCTGCTACATTTCCACAGTAAGAACTGCTGAAATGGGTAATAAATGGGTGAAGACTGAATCCAGCAACCAGCACGGCACTGAATAAGAAATTCCACTTTAACCCTCTACTGTGCAATGGCTGCACAAATACAGAGCTGCAAGACCTTATGCCTCACCCATCTCTCCTTGATAGGAGAGCAGGAATACCAGTGCTTCCCATGTACCAGCACCAGGCAGAGGAGAATTCTCGGCCACGCATGTGAAGCACATACAAGAGGCTCCGAAGTCCTACACCCCGCTCCTTTGTGACAAAGAAACTCGCTGGCTCTTGGTTTCTCAGTGAATAACTTTGGAAACAAGGACTCCTTCTCCTAATGAGTTACAAAGCTGAATTCTCTGGGAATATAAGCAGCGTAATTCAGAGCTACAATCTGTTTCTCTCTTGAACTGATCTACCTAGGCCATACATTACACGGGCTTCTCAGCATACAGGCCCATACAGCACTTGTGATAAATGAAATAGTAGCGTTATCTTTCTGAATTTCCAGACAGAAATGAGCATGTAGCCAGGCTGCATGACGTCTGCATCACCCATCTGTGGTGTGGATCGGTACCTTCAGTATTTCCTGTGCAGTTCAGCTCATTTCATTGGATAACACCTTATTTCAGGCCACAGGTACAACGTGAGTGCTCCTGGCACTCGTCGTCACTATTGATCACTTAATGCAATGTAGTACCATAGAATGGCATGGAAATTATATGGTAAACAATTACCACATGAACAGTTGCCTTTGTTTAATTTAATTTCACGGCTTTACAAAATTTGTCACACAGTGGTTCATAACTTAGGCTTAAACAGGTCCCATGAGCGGTAACAAAGTCTTTAATATAAAAAGCTGCAGGGAATTTCTACTCACTTCTAATGCTTGCAATGTAAAAACCCAGAAAGCATATATTGAAGGATGCATCATGCTGTTAAATTTGGAGTCCAACAACCAAAACCAGAAATAAGTTTATACAGAAGGATTTACTTGGAAGTGGATCTAGGAGGCACAAGACAGTGGTAATCTCTCCATTTGTGCTCATCATTCTTTGTCTGATTCACTGAACTGGAATAAATACAAACCTGCTATTTTGAATTGATAACGTTATTCAGTTTATCAGGCATCAGCAATATGTGCATTAGGTCGGTTGTTAACAGCCTGTTTAGTCCCACTTTAGAGTCATTGAGATTCTGACAGATGTATATATTGACAAAACAGCTCCAGAAAGTAAAAACATTCATTATTTAACTGCAGAACCAAAGCAATCATTAAAGAAATGAGATTCTGAAAAGCTAGACACATCTCTGCCCTATCTTTGCCAACGGCTCACTCCATCACCCATTAGGATGGGCAGGCCTTACTTCTGCAAACATTGCACATGTCCGTCTGTCTCCCCCAACAAAACACTAACCTCTCTTTTGAGGCAGAATCCCATTTAAACACCCAGCGTCACAAGGGGGTTATTCTTCTGTATTCTCAGGGTTTGCCCTTCCTAGATAAAACCAGTACTGTGAACTCAGCAAGAGATTAAGACAAAGTGCTCAAAACCAATGGCTCAACTATTGTCCCCTGATAGCGCTCAAGTGTGGGCTCAAGATAAGGCACTTCTCAACAATAATTTCTTTTTTCCTGCTTCTTCATCCTCCCACTGCCTTTTAGACAAACCCCCTGGGTTAATGCATTCAACACCCCAATAACACACAGGTTAATACACAATATTCAAAACTTCCTACAGAGCAGCTGCCAATTCTGTGACCTATTTTCAGAGCTTTGGTAGTGATCACATATTAGAGGTACAAAATTTTAAAGCACTGTAATGGGCTTTCCCATTATGCTCTCAACTTCCCTGTTACCCTGTCATTCCATCTATGAAAAACATTATAAATATTAGTTAAAGGACTACTTAATTTTGCCTCTGGCAAGAGAGAGAACCTGCGCTGCTAAGATATATGGAGAAACTGAGCTGCACAATTTCTTTTTTAACTGCCCGTGTTTTTCTCTTGTAGACCAAGCTCTTCAGAGAAAGGAGTCTCTTTTCTAAAATGTCCGGGGTGTGTGGGCACTAATAGGTCTTTATGGACCTGCCCCGCCTCCCCAGGGCCTCACTCCCCTGCCCCTGGGCCCAGGGGCTCCATTTAAGTCCAGGGTTCCAGCCCTTGCCAGAGCTGTTTTGTAGGTAGGCTTGCCTCCAGGCTTGCCTCCTGGCTGGACCTGGGACCTTGGTGGCTGCATGCCTCTTCAAGATGTATGCTATAGATTGTCTCTAGCCCTGTCATTGGCCTCATCTCCTGGTTGGACTTTGGAGCCATGTTGTAGCCTTGTCTCCAGTCCTAGCCCTGGTCCTGTCTCCTTTCATTCCTGGATGGACCCTGGACCTAGTTTATGGCTTGCCTTGTCTGGGGCTGTGGATGGACCCTCCTACCAGCTCCTGTCTCTGACACCATGGTCAGACCCTGTAGGGCTGTGCCAGAGCACACCCGTCACACCAGACTCACCTTCCCTTAGGTGGCACTTGCTGCTCCCTGACACAAAATAATAATCTATAAATGTGCTCTAATAGCAGCAATAATGATTCAGCTCTCAGTCTTGGAGAAAACTAAACCAGAAAGACATGGAACTTACTTGCTTTACCCTTTACACAACTGAAGGTGAAATCAATTGTTCTGAAGTCCTGCTCAATCCTCTCAACAAAGTACCTTCTGTTACAAGTGATTAAGACAGATTAACTCCCATAAATATCATTTCATATGATGTGCTGTAATTATCCCAAGCCATAAAGTTAACTAATTTATTTCTTAAAAAAGGACACTTCAGTTACAGCCTCGAAGTTTCCATCAACTAATTGTTAAAGCTCCTCCAGATGAAAATAAAGACCTGGGAATTTTTAGCCTAAAAACTTTCAGCAAATGTAGAAATTCAGGCACTCAGAATGAAATTCTGTAACACGAAACTCTTCCCATAAAGTCACGTCCTGCCCCATTGTGCACTGTTGTAAAGTTAGTCACCCCACTGATTTTAATAGCATTATTTTCTCGTTACATTCCCACTTGAGAGCAGAACTTGCTACTGTATGACCTCAGTGCGTCACTCCGTATTGACAGAGCTACGCTGACTGTTTGCCAAACATGAAATTGATTTTTAACATTGTTTTAAAGGCCTATAAGGTGGTACATAATTTCAAAAATTGTCTATTAAACTGAATTGCTGACTCTAAGCTGCTAATACCATTCAATACTGATCTATTGATCATATTAAAAATGCAGGCTAAAAGTGCGTGCAACACTGGCTATAAATTTCTGTGTACCAGACGCAAAATGCACTGCTGATGCAGGCTAAAGATCTCTGTTCCTGATAACTTTACAGGCAAAAGACAATTTTGTATTACAGAAACACAGCTGTATTTTATTTTATTTTATTTTATTTTATTTTATTTTATTTTATTTTGTTAGAAAGCACTTTGGGATGTATTTGTATATGTGATCCCGTGTACATCAGAATGCTGATCTATGATTGTCACACTGATAAATTGTCTTTGCAAGACCGAGTACAGCTTTTACAGACTGACACAAATTTAAATAAAAAAGCACCTACATTACATTTCAACTTAAAAGAGAAAATGGAGGAATTCTGAGAACTAATTAGATAATCCCGAATGAACTCTTTTTTTTTTGCTGTCTTTTTTGTTAATGGCATAAATCCATGGTAAATATGAACACACATTCACATTCACAAATACTTTTATTTTACAATGATTGCCATTGTATTGTAACCCAAAGACCACAAACAGAGCATTCCAGACAAGCACAGAATTCACTGAAATTACAGGAAAGATTAGCCGAATAAACACTTCCAGCCTTTCCAGGCTCCCTTGCTAAGTTTGTTTAAATAAGAGAGAAGACGGAGCCACCAAAAGCAATCGGAGAAGTCCCAAGCCTGGCAGCCCCCCTAACTGGACACTCCCTAGGCTTCCCCAAAGTCCACTCAAATTTGCCTAAGCATCGGGAGATGCCTGTTGTTTGGCTGATCTTTTGGACTACAGGTTCTGAGTTTACCATCCCTTATCAGCACTAGGCTCCGGAATCCCAAGCCTGTTTGTTTCAAGTCTATTCTTTTGCAGAGCTTCCCAGGAGCAATTGCCATTTGCGGTTCTAGCCAAAATAAGACAAAATATTATTTGCATCTCTAAGCTCAGTGTTTTCACCTCTCCTGAATCTTCCTTAGAGTTTGTAAGGAATCCTGATCTCTTCCCTCTAATTGTGACTGCTGACTGATGAAGGCTCAACCCCATGCCTACTGTCAGGGCTCAGCCTACCTCTTTCATCTGTCCGCGTGTCCCCCTTCCCCATGTTTCCTATCTCGGAGCTCCCCTGTGCTCAGTAACTCCCAATGAATCTCAATAGGTGATTTGTCGTTGTCGTGTCCCGTCCCGTCCCATCCCCCCCCCATCTAGTAATCCAGGCACAGTACTGATACTAATTAAAGAATATTTGTGATATCTCTCTTCATGCTTTGGTATAAAAATTCCACCACAACTGCCTGAGTTTGGGAAATGTTCTCGTCTCTGCCCATGACTGGATTGCTGCAGCCAGTCATTAGCAGAGAGAGAAGGGTCACTGCTCTGGTCTCTGCTATTGCTGCGTCTTGTGTCAGACACTGCAACACTGCAGTACCCCATACTGGGCCAAACTGGTGCCAGCCCTCAGCCAGAAATCCCAGCCCAGCGCTGCAGCAGGCAGTGGCCAGGCAGCGCTTCCCCTCACTGTGCGCACTGTGACAGAGGCCAGAGAGCAGATGAATAAGCAGCAGGTCCAAACCAGCCAGAACAGGGATGTCTGGGTAGCCAGAAAGAGCTCCCTATATTTCTACTGATTTTTTTTTTTCTTCCTGATTATTTTCTCCAGCCTCCCTCACTTTCTCTACCCCTCAGCTTTGGTCCTACCCATAGCTGTTAAAATACCCTTCCTGTGTTTGTCTCCCTTGCACAGATCCTTTCCCTTTACTGTCCGCTGTGCAGACTCATGCTTCTAATGGAGCCCACCTACTCTTTCCCACTCCAAAAATCCAGCTTTTTTAGTTCTTGCCCTCAAATTGTTCCTTCAACTTATATAACCCCTGCTTTCGCTCTATCTTAGCTACCTGTTTCATATGGTCCTTGAAGCATTTGCATTATGGTTGTGAGCATGATTATAATAATAAAAAACATAAAAATAATAATAAAAGCTGGTTTAATTGCTTATGATAAAGTATTATTCCAACAGACCGAATGAAATGTTACCGTCCTATGGTTGTGTTTTACTCATAAAGAACACCAGAGCTTGGACAATGTGGATAAATGCAGACCCAGTTTGCAATTACAAAAAAAGCTGTCAATAACACTCCACAACTGTCACTTTTATTACCCGACTCTCCCTCCCATAACGCTACCTCATTTGTAGCCGTGGTAAGATGCCAAATTGCTTTATTTCCAAAGTGTATGACTACATTTTAAAAAAGCCTTTGTGTGCAATATATTCCGCAGTGCTTAGTCTCATTAGTATTGCCTCAGCATGCATGGATTCATGACCAGCATCCTTATTTCATATGGAGGCATCCTTTAAAGAAATTGAATGCTAGAGGGTCTATACATCAATGTTATGATGCTGTATTTTTCATGAAATCTGTAAATAAGGTCAACAGGAGAGGGATATTCCAGATGACAGAATCCCTAATAGTTTTTGAGGAGCAGCCTGTTTCCCTCTAAAACATCAATTTGCTTTTGACCCACGCCTATTAAAAAGTGTACTTTGTATAGCAGAGGCAAAGCACAATTCCAGCAGTTTTCACGGCTTTGGGTAAATATCGTTAGGATGATGTATGCAAGACTAGCTGCCTATAGCTAAAGAAGGAAGGTAATGAGGACTCTGGATCATTGTAAGTGGCATTGTTTGACTCTGTGTTTTAGGGTCTCAAACATGACGAATTCATAACCAAGATAGCATGGTAAGAGAGAATAAACGTGTGTTGGCCTTGTGGAAGCTGTAATTTAGAGAGCCAAGAATGCCATTTCTGTTGCTATACATGAAAATTTAAATAGCTTAAGTTTCTTTCAAGACTTTGGACCCAATCCTGATTCCCTGGGAATCACTGATTTCAGTGAATGGAAGGTCAGACTCTATTTCACAATGGAAGGATTGGCAGTTTCTCCTCCTGGCCCCTGCCAGCAGCTCATCAGAGCCCATTACAGAAAAACTGAGCTCAGGTCAAAGGTATGAATGGGATCCAGGTCACTAGTGATTGAGAGTCACGACAACTGGACAACTGAAAAGTAAATTGAGGGGTGAAACTAGTTCCTGGTGGACAGCTGTCCATTGTACAGGAATCACCTCTGTAATGAGAATGGGGAAAAAAGGGAGAAACAAAAAATAATTGGAAAAGAATACAGAGGTGTGAAATAGAGAAACAGGTATAATAGGGAATCAAATGAAGCAGGCAAAACCAAAGCGTAAACCTCAATATAAATCATTGAATGTCTAGTTCCAACATCCAACAGCAAGCAGTTCGGATATCATTCCTTGTCTTACATAGAATACAGAAAATGATAAGAGGACAACTAAATTAACCTGAACAAAACTGAACAAAACTAAAGAGACCAGAAAAGGACAAAATAAATTAGATGAGATTATTTATAACAAGAATAATATCATTCCACAGTCCATCACACACCTACTTTCTGTCTCATTCTTACAAAGTTCCCTCCCGTCTTTTGCTAATGGACTTACACCCTGCAACTGTCCCCAGGCACAGGACATTGGAGCAACAGGCTAACAAAAAATGGGTTAGCATCAATAAAAGAAAGGTTTGTGCTTCTGTTCATGAATTCTCATTGTACTGATCAGTTGGTCCATAACAACTTGAGAAGTGGTTTCTTGCAAAAGACAAATGACCAGCCAGTGGAAACTGAATCTTTAAATTATCCTGATCTACTTTTACTTACAGTTCCTTTGGCAATTCTTGGTTTTCCTTTTTTTCCACTCTAGTCTAAAACCTCTTTCTCCTTCAAACTGGGTTTACATCTGGTCTCTTTCAAGATTTTATCTTATGGCTCAGACTCTGTGAGCCCATCCAAAACTGTTTACCGTTCCTTTTGTTCTGAGGTGCAGCCACATGTTCCAAGGACCATTCAGGTGGGGAACCCACCTGCTGGGCCCTGGAGCCAGTTTGACTAGCATTTCCTTTCAACACCAAAGAGGCCACATAATCACTTTGTCACTCTCATGGCACCTATTTTACTGCAAAGGACTTTCCCTTTTAGAGAAGCCCCCTAATTCCTTCAGTGCTGTTTACTAAAGACCACTTGTTTTGCAGTAATGATTAGCTTTGGAGTTTATATGCCTTCCTTTGGCAGAGGAAGATTTTTACATGAAACGGGCAGAATTTGTTTTACAAGATAAATCTCTCCCCTGTATCTTTGGCAGCAATATCTCATACCTGTCAGTGTGGTCAGCTCAGTCTATTCCCACCAGCACCAACAGATGAATATAGTAGTCTAAGCTCAGTACAGTGTAGTGGAGAAAGGCACAGAGAGAATAGCTGACCTACAGAGAAACTGTTAGTGGCATTAGCAGAAGTTAGACACGTTAGTGGCACCATTAAATCTGTGGATTTCAGGATTCCCACCGTGACCTGACTATTCACCCATCCCTTGTCCCTAAGAATCATGCACGCGTCTCAGGTTTTCATCCACACCTACCGTACCCTAACTAAGCCTTACAATCTGCTAGCCAGTCTGATGGTTTTACAAAGGATACAGAACTTCAGGCAGGGCCTGAAGACACCATCACACTTTCATTCTTGTGTGATTATTGTTGCCTGTACACCAAAATTAAGCAATTTCCCTGCATAACCTTTTCCCACCTAACCTTTCCACTGTGTGGGATATGATGTAGCTTCATACCCAAGAAGGCCATAAAAGTGCCCATTCTGTGATTGAGACTTGAACCTGCCTCCCCGGACACTTTCTGCATTTTAGCGCTGTCATGTGATATCTCATTCAGCATATTGTAGTTTAGGTTTATTAGAGGAATATAGGAATTTGTCCTACTTAGGATACTACTACCTGGACAGTCAAACAAGTGCTGGCCTGTTACCTGGGAGTCCTTTCAGCTTCATCATCTTCTGGGAGAGATTAACCTCAGAGACAATGACAAACAGTATCTGTAACTCGTTAATGTTTTTATTCATTTGTAAGTATCAATAGCAAAGGAATGTTGGCAAATACGGGTTTACTTTTCAAAGTTTTCCCTGAGGTTAATATTCCCATGGAGCACATGAATAATGAAGCAGTATCTTCCAAAGTCATGGTGCTGAACAGAGTCAAAAGTCCTGAATTCTACTGCTATCGGCTCCTCTGCCATATTTTGGATAATTTAATAAAATAAAATAAAATAAAATAAAATCACTTCCATGAGTCTAAGCGTGTGTTTAACAACCCTTCCCCACCTTTTTAAAGTTCACGGGCATCTGCAGTTAAAGAGTGCTAAACACTTCTATTTTCTTCTAAGTTGGTTGGAACAAACATGTCTGGGTGTCAAACTCCCAAGCTTTATTTTAAGCAAAGCTTTGGATAAAAAGTTGTTAAGCAATTAAAGTCAAGTGGAATTCTTTCAGAAAGCTTAATGTCTGATTGAGATGACTGGGTATTCAGCATTTTATCTGTAAGCCAGTGAAAAAAAAAAAAGTCTTTAGTTTGTATGCGCTTTTTGTGTTCTAACAAAAAATTATTTAAAAGTCTTATCCTGATGGTAGTTCTGTCTTTGTTGGTATTTGGCATTAGATTTCCTAATGTATCTCTTGGAGCTCTTCCAAAGAAGAAAAGAAAGGGAGAGAGACAGAAAGGGAGAAGGGGGTAAGGGGAGAGAGGAGAGAGGAGAGAGGAAAGAAAAAGAGAAAGAGATTTTGATTTATGGGGTTTTTTTTTTGTTTTAATCACTTCTCTCTAAAATAACACAGAATGAACTACAGGGTTTCAGTGGTAAATGCTGAAATATTATAAGCAGTTCAAATGACTCTGGATTCTTCCCATCTGTCATGGACTGCAACTGAGCACTATAACAGAAAAGTGATACTGGTTTCAAACTAAAAATAAATCATCAAGCCAAGTCTGTATCTCTAATCCTACCTATGCTGCCCTACCAGTGACCTTCCCATGGCCAGGACAAATCATATTCTATAAGGAGTTCATAAATTCATTCTTCATGCTAGCTCATTTTGGGTCTCCTTGTGGAAAAAAAAAAAAAGTAGGAAAAATAGAATCTCAGATACCTCATACTGAACCCACCACATTAATGTTTCAGACTTTGGCAATGTTAAGCTTCTCTCCATCACAGTCTAGTCAGACTGCTCTCATATTTAAGGTCTCTGAACTTGTCTACTAGGAGTTCGTAAGGTCTAAGTCAGTAGGACCCAATGCCTGTCCCTGAAGCACTCATGCAAACAGAGGGAAAAACAATGGGATCTCACTCCAGACATGGATAAGAAACAGGGAGATAGCCTTTCACAGGTAAAGGGGGAAGTGTAAAGGCAACTTCTGCATACATTTAGCATCGTCTTCCAAGGCCTGAGCAGGTGTGCTTATAGGAATAGTAAAATTCATAGATTCATAGAATGGCTTGGGTTGGAAAGGACATTAAAGCCCATCTAGTTCCAACCCTCTGCCATGGGCAGGGACACTCCCCACCAGCCCAGGGTGCCCAAAGCCCCATCCAACCTGGCCTTGGACACTGCCAGGGATCCAGGGGCAGCCACAGCTTCTTTGGGTACCCTGTGCCAGTGCCTCAGCACCCTCACAGGGAAGGATTTCTGCCTCACATCTTATCTAAATCTCCCCCCCTTCAACTTAAGATCATTTCCCCTTGTCCTGACTTGTAAACAGACCCTCTCCAGCTTTCCTGTGTGCCCCTTCAGATACTGGAAGGTGCTATAGGGAAATTCACTAAAGACTGTTGCATGAGGCAAGATCAAAGCTGGGGGTTTGGAACTAGATGATCTCTGAGGTCCCTTCCAACCCAAACCATTCCATGATTCTGTGATTTTACGATTCTGTGATTCTCTTTCCCACAGAATTGACTCAGGCCAAGCTAGATTAATTTTTAAAGTTAGATTCATGTTACTATGATCTTCGTGTCAAATGACATCCATTATGTATAATCATTTATAAATGCAAATAGTCTGATTCGTTCATATGTTACTTGCTTGAAAAAGACAGCACTAAACAAATCTAATAATTGGAACCTACTGGCAGAAGAAAACAACTGCTTCCTTCTTATTTTAAGAAAATCTCATCAATAGTCCAGAAAAGGGAAGTGAAAAAATGTTCCGCACAGTGGGCTATTACATGAAAACAAAGTATTTATGATATTTTTCCTTGCTTTATATTGCTTGACATGTTTTCTGAAGTTGGAAACTACTAAAGTTTCTCACAGGCAGCAACTAAACTGACAGATATACAGAATATCAGAAAAAAAAACAGGCTTAAGGTACCTATTGTGCCTGCAAACAGAAATGCCCCAAAGTACGGGCCTTTTAGAAAAAAAAATCTTTATGTGACAAAGTCCAAGGCCAAACAAGATGTTTGTGTTTGAATTTGGGAAAGAACTCAGCCCTCCCACATCCACATCTTAAACAAATGTTCTGCACGGTTTGCTTCTTCTGCAAATGCTTATTTGCACGTGCGAATTACGAGCGTGCACCTATGTCCATACGTGTTTGTGGGAGGACATTTAGAGAACGCTTTCCCAAAGCCAACTCATGAATCCAAACTTATGCGAAAGTCTGCACACAAAAGATATGTTTCTGAATATAAAGAATCACAATTTCTAATCAGTATCATTGATGTTCAGTGTTTCTTGTTGCCATAGCAACCGGCGCACACAATAAATGGTGTTTTGTTTAATCAGTCATGAGAAAGAAGTCTGGGCATGATGAATCAGACTGAATCAGAAACAGTTTCCTTTACTACCCTCATCAAAATAACTTCAGTGTAACTATAGGACAATTCAAACCAGCAAGGCAGGATCAGGCCATGAAATTCAGTTCTCGATCCTGTTTTCAAGCACTTCTCTCAGAAGCTGAGATGAAAGTTTTACTTCTATTTCAAAGACAGGAATTTATGTAGGATAGGATTTAGTTCAAGGTTCAGATTTTTATCTCACCTATACTGTGGGTAGGCTGCATCAGGCTGAAGTTCACCAGAGACAACAGATGTTCAGGGTCAAAAAACTAAATTTCAGGCTCACATACTAACTGGAAATACACATCAGAAAATAATTCTTTAATGCTAAAATAGGGAAAAGGTCTCACACTTACTAACAATGCAAATAAAATTTCCTTACTCCCAGTTAATGCTTTAAGGCATTGATGGCTGGAATCTGCTTTGCACCAGTGGAAAAGAAATATAATTAATATATAGTTATACACTTCTAAAGAGAAAAACAAAAATCATGTAAATTTTACGCATTGAGGAAGAGGGGGGTTTCTGGCATAGCCATTCTTAGAAAACAAGTATAAAAGTGGCATTCATGTGGCTGGCCCTAAACCAATTGTAGACTCGAAAAGGATTACCTTTGATCTATAAAGATCAAAAAAAACCCGATTTTTTCAGGTAATAAGATCTCTGTCAGATGGATTTCAGTAATATGAACATGTTTTCCATAGCATGGTAATAAAAATAAAACAATGCAATAAAACTACAACTGGGCCTAAGTCAGTCACTCTTGAGTTCTTAGTGGAAGGTCAAACAAATTTACAGCTGGTGTTTACAGTTTTTAATGTAACAGTTATACATAGCGAAAAATAATAAAAGCAATATGAGTAGTAAGACTTTAAATAATTTTGCGATTGTGGTGACATCATAACAAGCTTGATCAAGTGGCCTATGATGTAACCAGAAGGGTAACCATTTTTTCCAGAATGTCAGTTTTTAGAGGAGCTTTGGAACTGTGGGTGTAGAAGGACTATAAGGAAAAACTTTTTATCTGTTTTCAGTTTCTCCTCAGGCTATACCATGTACTTTCTTTTCTTCTCTTTTTAATTGTACCGTGTCTTTCTCTGATCTTCCCTCCTGAAGGCACTAAAACCCCAGTTTGAACATTATCACAGCCACTGCTTTTATCACACTTTCACAAGTAACTAAATTTTTTCAAAACAAAAAAAATCCAACCTTTTTTATTTTTTTAAAATAAGTATTTGATCTTAGGATTTCCAAGTACTGCTAATTTCAATATATAAGAGAACGTCTCATTGCAAACATTTTGTAGGTAGGTAAGATAAAAACAGAGGCCCAGTGTGAGGCAGTGGCAGAAGCAGGTATAAGACCCTGGGATTCTGACAGTAAGAACCCTTTCTACCCGTTGTGTAGAATCTTCTATAGCAGTTTGTGAACTTCTAGAGCTCTTCTGTTCAAGGCAGGACAAGCAGAGGGGAGTGCTGTCAAATACCATGCCAGAGCCCAGGACGAAGGAGAACTACAGGAGCAGAAAAATGATTGTGACTCTACAAGCCACGTTGCTCATGGATGGCACCCCAGTAAGCTCAGCATGGTGAACTGCTTCATTTTAACACGTTGGTAATGGGTTGGTTCCAGTGAGAAGCTCCATGTTATCAAAGACTACGTTCAGCCAGAAAAAATGCCAAACATCTGCTGTTTTCTGTCTTTTGTTTAAATCCTGCTATGGCTCCCGCTGGTATCAATAGTGTAAGTGCAGGGAAACACCTGTAAGTTTACTCATTTCATTTCATCTATCCAGTTTAGTTACAGAACCAAATTTCCACTGCAGTCTTGGCTTTTTACCTCATTTTCCGTCTGAGCTGGCAGAAGATCAAGAAGGTCAAATGATTTGCTCGGGGTCACATAATGAGTCAGAATCTTTCGCCCAGATTAAATCCAAGATACTCCCTGGCTCCAGCACATGGGACTTGTCTACTCAGTAACCCGCACAAGTTCCAGCTGTTTTCCCTCCTCACATGAACTGAATATGAGGAAGTTTATAGAGAAACTGTCTTAAGTAGAAATTCAGCCGGCAGCAGGCTTTCTGTAGTCAAGTGCTGGATTTAAAGTGGGGTTAAATCAATATCCAGAACAGGGTGCTACCTAGCACTGCTCTTTTCATTTCTTATCCCCTTCAAATATCTGTCCCTTTCCTTTTTGTGGTTATCCCAGAAATAAGAAAAGTGGGTTTTAAAATCTCTATTATCACCTGTCATCTCTGTACACAGAAACAAACAAACTAAAAAGTTTTTTAGCCACAGAACATTTCCTGCAGCCACCGGAGCTCATGCTTTTATTCATTCGGTACATGGAGAAGCGGCATCGCTATTAGGTAAAATCCCAACATAGGAGCAGCCTAATCTACCTGAATTACAAGCAAGACTCAGTGTTTCAAATAATCACCACAGACACAAATGAAACTTCATGGCAGAGTTAAAGAGGTTACTGAGGATTCCTGAAGGGTAAATTAAGAGTATATATAATTTCTACTGCAGTAAGGTGGGAGCATTAGGAAATTACCACTGCACCTTGAAGGTCTCAATTTCTTGAACATCTCGTCTGAGTTAATAAATTTGAGATT
Source organism: Psophia crepitans (assembly GCA_013399095.1). NCBI lineage: Eukaryota > Metazoa > Chordata > Aves > Gruiformes > Psophiidae > Psophia > Psophia crepitans. Next base: position 236,607 of record VWZZ01003947.1, on the reverse strand, counting down.
TAATTAGGTAAGGGCTGAAAATTAACTTGCATGGGACACCACTATAATACCAAACTAAAAGGAAAGTAGGGGATCCAATGCTACTTTACCACCAGTGCAAGTTCTGCAGAATTCTAAAGAACTAAGGTATACTTCATGTAATTCATCAATTATAGTGTTAATTTAAACGAAACACTATTCCTATTGTGAATGCTGCTGAATACCTTTGAGGAGAAATAATATGTCAGAAGAAAACAGACGAGGAACTCCTAATTTGCTCATCGGTAGTGTCAGCCTAGGGAAGCATTTTAATGCGATACTGATCGTGGAGAGGTTACAGACTTTCCCATCTGGAAACAACAATTTCAATGTAAGTCTCACCAAGTCCTATCCAGTGAAAATAGACAGATGTTTTGGCTGGTCTAGCTCTTGCCCCGTTGACTCTGTCAGACCCTCACCTTTGATCCTGACATGCATCTTTAAATTCTCCTTAAAAAGCCATCCAAAGGCCAACACCTAGGAACGCTCCACTACCTACCTATAAGCTGGAGTGTACTCAGCCCTGAACTCATCAATCCTATCAACACCATGATGCTCCTGTTACTAAAAACTCCCACACATGCAGAAAGCAAACTCGTGGGGGACCATCCTCTGAGAAGATGCACTTTCCTCTTGAGAAGGTACCTTGTGCCCACATTGTAAGTATTGCTCTCTGCTTCCTGTGCAACTTAGTCTTGGTTTCCATAAGGTGCGAAGCTGCTCCTTGCACACTGGTAGTGCAGAGACTCTAGACTGCAGCACTGAAGTACAGACCCAGAAAACCCACAACTAAAAAGAACACCTCTAGTGCACTAAATATAGATACACTTTCTGTCACCCTCTAAGATCAGACCTGAGTGACTGCTCTTTGTCATCTACCAACTAGATTATAACAACACAGTACATCATTGAGAATGAAGGTGCTTAAAGGTCTTTTCCAACCAAAACGATTCTGTGACCCACAGGAAATGCTAACAATTCAAAATATAGCAACACATGTTCTCTGAAACACAGACTGTCATGAATGTATTAAATATGTCCTACCTTGGCATCCAGTAGAATGCTGTATAAAGTTCAAGATAATTGGTTTTCATCATATGATGCTCCCCAGTTTGCTAGCGAGAAGCATAAATTATTTTATATGCTTTTAGGGTAAAGACTGTGGTTCACAACTTCATTGCTTAGAAACCTCAGAACTTGATCATAATGAGGACACTTATACATTAGGAAGAAATCCTTCCCTGGGAGGGTGCTGAGGCCCTGGCACAGGTTGCCCCTAGAAGCTGTGGCTGCCCCTGGACCCCTGGCAGTGTCCAAGGCCAGGTTGGATGGGGCTTGGGGCACCTTGGTCTAGTGGAGGGTGTCCCTGCCCATGGCAGGGGGGTGGAACTAGATGGGCTTTAATGTCCCTTCCAACCCAAACCATTCTATGAATCTATGATATGATTGATCTGTACTAGAGTAAGAATACTCTGAATTGCTGTCACAGGCCTCCAGTACGAGTTCCCTCAAGAAGGCAAATGTGCTGTCTTCTCCTTGTTTACGTCTGACTTCATTTTCTCTAAACCAAAGAAAGATCCCTGTGCATACCCATGTGTGTCTGCATATTTCTCTGTGTTTGTGTATGTGTGTCTATGGATATATGTATATGTTTGCGTATTAAAAGCCTGACAGATTAATTCACTGTGCACGCTTCTTCCCAGGGAACACACTGAGAGAGAAAACAAGCCCTGCATAACACCATGCGTATTGGGAAGGGCCTTCAGGGATGAGTGTAATACCTGAGTCTCTCTACAACAAACCACCACCACTTCCACTCATGCAGAACTCTAACACGGAGATATCCTACATGTCCTGCCAACAAACCCTCTTTCAAAAGTTACAGAAGGAAGTTCAATTTTATAATTTCCTATAAATTTACACAAACAAAATTAACTCATAGAAAAGCTGTTGGAATTTAGAAGTTATGAATATAAAAATACAAAATTAGTATTTGAGACTGACAATGGCCAACTCAAAGATGCACAAAGCTCTCAGTCATATAAAATGAATATGAAGTAAATGTTAATTTTCTGATTCCCCTCATGGTCATCCGTGACCCAGTTATTTCCATTAGTACTGCTCATACTCTTAGTGCAACGTTTGCTTTGACAATCTGAATTTGCCTGAGCTGAAACTCACATATTATTATCTATCAGATAAATTAATTTTCAAAAAACACAAGAGAGACAAGTACACTGATCAGAAGATACTTTGTATTGGCAATGAATATCTCAGATATGAAGAAGGTATACACATTTTGCTCAGGCAAAATAGTTGGCCTGTTTGCCAAACAAAGCTCCTTAGCTGTGATCAAAAACCCTAAATGGACAGAAAATTCAGTGGAAATTATTCTTATTACATTGCTGTAGCTTAAATGTAATTTCAGTGCACTTAAAGGCCATTTTACATTGTTAGATCTCTGCAAAGGTCCTTAATTGTAAATAAAAGCAACACCTAAATGTTCCAAATGCCTTTTTTTTTTTTTTAAATTAGCAATCATCACTTCTGGGGAGATAATTAATCAAGCAACACAAAACAGATGGATACACACTTTCTTTTGCTGCAGAATAAACACTCTTCAGATTTAACAAAAGTTATTCCGAATTCATGCTGACTCAGAAAATGAAGAGCAAGCCAGTTTTGATTGCACTCCATCTGCCACAGCGTTGCTAACTCTCAGCATCTGATTGCACCTAAGATACCGCTTCATGTTTTCCTTCGGGCCCCAGCTGATGTAATTCTGGGTCAGCATGTGACCTTTCTAGAGGAAAGCTTCCCAGTGTGACTTGGGTGTATCCTGAAGATGCAAAAACAAGAAGTCAAATAAAAGAACTTCGTAAGTATGGCAGCTTCAAGTTCTCATGATTTAAGCAAATCTCATGATGCTTTGAAGGCTGACTTATGGGCAAGAGAGGAGAAGCTTACACTCGTGGTTGGCAATGCTGCTGTTATTTTAGAAATAATAGCGTCAGAAAGTTACTTTGAGAAATTCCAGGACTGAGCAGACAGAGAAGCAAAGTGCCTTGCCTTCCAGAACACTCAGAATAGCACAAACTTACCAGATCTCCAGACGAAGCCCCTGTGGGGACCCTTTTTCTAAAATGCCATCTGACCTGGCATTTCTGCTCTTGCAGCAATGGATCTGGGGATCACTGACCCATCAGGGTCATCCTTACAGAAGCTATGGAGTTTCTTTCTGAGAGTCGGGATGCAGCATTTCCTATTTCCTAATGAAATATCTCTTGGAAGTCCTAGATTTCAGGATAGTGGGGACCCAGGGATGTCTCTCCACTCTCCCTTCCTCTTCTAGATAGAGGGAATGATACACACAGACAGAAGGACATCCTTACTCGCAGGTACAGAGACCCAAATGATTACTATTTCACCCAAGATTTTACACACAGAATAACTTTTGCCTCCAAATGAAACTTTCATTATTTTTGAGTTTTTGTATCAGGCTCACAAAATTCAATAGCAGTTTTGCCCAAAAGTTTTCAGTTGTCCTCTAAGTGAAATAATGTAAGTATTTTTAAATGTCTGAGTTGTGCATCAAGAAACAAGAATTGTAAATAAGGAAGTACTTTGACTAGTGCAGAAGATTGATACAGCACCTGACAGCTTTCATTACGTAAATCTAATTTATTTCAGCAAACAAGTGACTGGAATCATGCATCATTTCTGAACGAGCTGACCCTCAGGTTTACATGGTTGGCTGATACGGGTTTGAAAACAGGAAGCTCCAGCTGTAACATGAGTGACCCAGACAGCAAAAAGCTAGACACCAAACTAAATTGGAAGGCAGGAAGTCAAAGTTCATGCTCATACCACAAACAATACAAAAATAATAAAGTTCCTCTGAGATGCATTTGGCAAAGCCAAATGTCATTGTGAGGCATAAAATATAAAAGAACTGATAATATAAATGTTTATAGAAAAACAGAGCAAAGAATTGTTGATAAATTACCAACAGTGTTACAAAGAGCTAATCTATCCGCATACATTTCCATAAACACTACATGTACACTGTAACCTGAACACTGACTCTAACAGGATGCCTAACTGCCCGAGGTTCTGTTAAATAGTCCTTTCAAAAGCCCTGGGTTTTAATTATCTTTATTCTTTGCTTTCCTAAACCTTGATTGTAGTCCCGTTTCAGCTCCCAGGATACTGCTGGAGTCCCTGCTCCCTTAGGCACTTCCTTCGGGTCCTCTGATGCTCTCTGGTAAAGCACTTCCTACTTCTTTAGGGACCTGCTTTTCGGCACTTTTGATCTCTAGAGTTTTCCACCGGCTCATAACAAGCCTTTACGGCCCACCTCCAGAAGCGTATCACATCCTGTTTGCATCAGAGCTCCCCAACCATTTCCCCAGCAACTATATTTGGTCTATCGCTGTTACTTTCTGGAGACGCTGTTTCTGCACAAACTGTATATAAAGTGTTTTCACCTACAGCTGAGTGAAGTTTTCATTTTAGGGACAGAATAAGCCAGTACAGAAGCCCAACACCTAACATGGATGCCAGCTCCGCAGACCGGGAACAATGCCCCAAAGCAAATGGAGTCCTGGGAGATTTACATCTGAGCAGCTGCTGGTTGCCAGAGCATGATCTAGATCTACACAGATCCCTCAAAGCAGGAGCTCGATTCGGCACCAGGGTTGCAGCAGTTACACTCAGATTTTCCTAATTACACTCTGCAGGAAATAATGGAAGTTTTTAATTTAATTTTATCTACATTTAATTTCTCTGGGAATATAATTTGTCCCTAGACTCCTGACAAGGTAATTTGTCTGATCACCAGCTATGTATTCCAGCTTCATTTTATGACACCTCTGCATCCTGGTGTTCCGTGACCAACTTCTATTCGCCGTGATTAGTCCCGTAGCCTTGCGCTCAAAAACTTGAAAGGTAATTTCTGCCTTTCTCTCCAAGAATAACTATTATCCCCATTACGTCTATAGAGAAAAAAGGGTTATTGTTGACTGCACCCTATATATATCCTATATAAAATACTTTTCCTCTGCAGAACTAAAGGCACTATAGTCTGCAGGCACAGAAGGTAACATTTGCATTGTCAAACACCCACAATAGATCACAGCTGATCTAATACTTTATTTTACCACACAAACAACATTGGTGTTTTCCACAAATCTTGCTCGGAGGACTTTTTCTCTGAAGTTCCCTTTTAATCTTGTTTGCCTTTCAGCTTTCCAACTTCTCCTGTTTATTTCCTTGCTGCCTTTATTGCAGTGAATCTTTAAAAATATTATACCCTGGTAAAGGAGTGGCAATCTTTCTAAAATTCCGTACCGAGTCAATGCTCAGTTTGTACGTGAGCAAACGACCTACCGAAGCAAGGGGGCTGCAGCACATACATACACAGGATGTCTTGTTGAATTCAGTTCTATTTAAGCACGTGGACAAATTCTTTTAAATTGCAACACAAGAGAAAAGGAAAAATTAAACAGAAAAGACTGAAATAAAATACAGGAATTTAAAAAACCTTTCCTTTACATCAAATTCCTCTTTTCACCTTAGTTTTGGCAATTTCTGTGCAAAGAAAAGGTTTTAACATTTGAAATCCTAGAAAAGTTCTGTCAATTCACCTGAGACCTACCAATACTGCAAACCACATGAATCCAGAAGCATTCCAAAAGCTTTCTTTCTGCCAATAGTTACTGGATTACACAGAGGCCATTATCACATGCCACCATCATTATTAACAATTTTATTCACAAGAGATGTCAAAGCACTTCAAGGAAATGCAAAAACTACAATAATAATGAGTGAAGTTCCCTTTGTCATCACTATTTTGTAAATGAAAAACTAAGAGGCCCATAGGATAGGGTCTGCACTTTGAAGATACTCTAGCGGTTGGCATTTTGAAACTTTGCATACTAATTTTATATTCTTGCCTATTCTTCAAAGACAATTTTACTGCCACTATTTACTATTAGTTTTGCTGGAGAACTACTGAACTGCATTGTTCTGTGATGCAATAGCACGGCAGAGAACCACAAGGCAGTAGTGAGCCAGTTTAAAGTGTGAAATAAACTTGTACCCGCATGTGCATTGATCTGTAGGGAAAATACAGATGTGCAAATCTCTGAAAACCAAACACAATAGTCTTAGGTTGGATATTCAAAGCCTAGCAATCATATTAAAGCTCCAAGTGCTCAGGCTTAGCTTAAAATGTGAAACAAATTGAAGATCTAGGGACAGAATTTTGTTCTCCCAGACTATTACTACATATGTTGCCCAGTATTAAGGCAAACGGATACTGGAAAATATCTCAGTAAGGTATTCAGCGCAACTTAGTTTATTCAAATTAAATGCTAGCTTTGTATACTTCAATAAAGGTAATTAGTAGAGTTTCTATGGTTTCTGTAAAACTTTTCTGATACATTTACAGTGCTTTAAACCTCACTTCTACACAATTCCACTTAAGGTAAAAAAGTCTACAATCTTGGGGGAAAAAATGAAAAGAACTGTCAAAATGGATAAATGGATTTTAATGACAGGTTTATTTTTACTTATGCTTGGTGTTTTTACATTTTGCAACCTAAATTGTGACACAGCTTCAATTTGTTTCCTCACTCAAGTAATTGAAGTTGCAATACAGTTTCCTGAATTTGCAATTTCAATTTGCTCATTCTCCTCCACAGACTCATCTTTCCTCTTCATAGTGAAGGTTTGCAGAACAGGTCAAATACGCCTTATCTATGTCCCAGATCAGATCAGTGAGAATTCATACAGAATGTTCTGTACCTTACCTCTTTTGGCATAAAGAGATTAGAAGTGTATAGGAAGGGAAAATTATTATTATCCTCTGTGTTTAATTGTGATAGTAGGTTACTAAACATCACTTCAGGAAAAAAAGAAACAAGCTTTTTGCTACTTAAATCAGGAATTCTAATTCTATTCTAGTATTCGCAGCATTTTCTAATAATGATTTTCTAATTCTAGAGATCCGTACGCACTAAGTGCATAGGAAATATGACTCAAAGGTGAATGTTGTATCAGCATCACGCTGCAACGGGCCTGGGTTCAGTACTGATAAGCACACAGATAGTAGATTCCAGATCTGGTTTGTTGTTGAAGTTGTCTTAGAGGTTTGCAGTCACTGCATACAGTAGTCTATATGAATATAGATGTTTGATTTCCTCCCACACATGAGCAGGGTGGCTTAGATATAATTCAGTTATTACTGTATTGTTAAAGGCAGGCTTTTGCACATATGCACACACAGTAAGATACCACATACAGATAGTTACATCATACAGTGCGATTTATTATCTACCCTCAAGCATGCGCATATAGTCTGGTTTAGTATTTATCCATATACATGCACACGTATTTACATGCACTTACTTTAGACTATTGGTGCTTTCAGCTTTTGTGATACGTGAAAAAAAGCACTGGGTATTATTTTGCTATCTCTAATGTACAAAATATCAAACCAAATCCCATCTTAACAGCAAGGTCAGCGTGTGCAGCAGACAACTCTATCGGGCCACTTGCAGTTACGCCTTGGGCCACTCAGTGGCAAGAAAACGTCACCTGCACCCCGTCTTTCTAACTCAACAGCCACGTCCCGCTATCTGCACACTCCTGTAAGAAAGCTCTCGCCTCAGTCCTGTTGGAGCTGCACTTCTGTGATACAGCACACTTCCCTTGTGGGACAGCGCCAACGGGGTGCACAGCCCCTTTGGAGATTCTTAAGGAAAATCACCTTTTTTTTTCCACAAGCCAGCATGATTTGAACCCAGCATCTTCAAATGATAAAAACATGCCTGTCCATCACTTGACCAACTGGAGCAATTCAATAACGAGCAGACGTGCAAACAGGATCTCAGTGCATTTTAGTGCTACATTCCCCAGTCTCTCAAAATGCTGCTCTCCATGAACTAGGACCACAGCAGTTCTGCTACACGTAGCTTGAAGAATAGTCTCGGAATCTTTATAACAGAAAAAAGTGATTTGCAAAGAGGCCAGCTACAGATTTGCCTACTCAAAATAATGGGAACAGGTAATTTTCCACGCACTGAACAACGGTTTAAGTTTTAGGTGTGCATCCATATAAATCATGATGAAACTAAAATCTGATGGCATTTTTAATGAGTTGAGCAGCTTTGTCCAACTTTTTCCCTTACATAAAATGAGTAAGTATGCAAGCGTATATATGCACTGTTGAATTTCTTTGAAGTTTTTGACCTCGAACATTCTTCCTTATTTTATTTCTCCCTGTATCCTTCCCCATAATGAAATGTGTAAACATGCAAAACCAAATCTCTGCTAAGTACAGAAAACAGCAAAGGTCTTGCTTCTGCTGTTGTATCTGGGATGGAACAGACTATTCCTGGGCATATGTACAGCAGACAACACACTTCACAGCTGGCTTCAGATCCCAGCGAAGACCACTCAGAAAGCAGAGAGGATGAGCAGAAATGTGAAGTACAACGTATTTAACAACAATGCCTACAGAACAGCAGCAATATGTTACTTTGCTCTGATTTGAGACCGAAATGCTTTCAGTAGAGAGAGTTTGGAACTGCTTTTTTTTTTCCAAGGACAGGGAGCAGAGTTTTTATAAGTTATTCAACTAAGTTCGCCAGGTATGTAAGACAAGATCAGATGTGTCCAACAACACTTCTTCACATGTGCTGTATCCATCAAAGGAAGAGGAGGCCCAACCTGCCAAGCAAATGTTCTATATTGAGCTGCAGGGTCCCAAATGTCTCACAACGGTGTCAGATAAACAAAAGGAGACACGAGAAGGTGACAGGGAAGCTCTCACTCAAGTGTTGCTTCTGTTTCGAAGATGAGTGACAGACAAAGAATTTTCCGCCATTTGACAACAAAAAGAAATCTCAGGCTACTCAAGCTGGACCTCTACATGAAATAGCAGTGTTGTGAAAAATCTTTTCTAAGATATAGTGTACAAATCTTTTTGGGTTGAAGAGAAACCCAATCAAAATAGCATAAATTACACTTCCAATGCTAATTTTTAATAAGAAAACCAACACCACAGTAAGACTATTTCAATAATTTCATTAAATATTAAACTTTACTGACCACAGAGATTGCCCACTTATCAATTTAATTTATTTTCTGATAGCAATAGTTGTATCCGATAGTTATTGATTGGCCAACGGCAATTTGGGGCACATTTAATAAATGTAATAAATATACATTTAGTTTCATGTAAAATAACGATGAAAACATACCTCCCTAGCGGAAACGTGAGGTGGCAAAATTAAAAAACAAGGGACAACCAGCAGAATATCCATTTTTTTCTGTGATTGATATTGATTTATGATACAGCTGAACAACTGAAACCGCCGCCTGCTTTACGACAGTTGCAGCTACTTGAAAGCACCAGCCAGGGCCTGTCTCGCCACCCCCATGAGGGAGAGGGACAGGCTGGGGGGCAGCTGGGGACACCCCAGAGCACCAGACAAGCGTGTGCTGGAGGCAAGGACCAAGGTCAGGGTGGGACATCAGCCTGTGAGTGGACCTGGCTGGGCAGTGCCCATGGCCAGACAGGGCAGGGCTGTGGCAGGTGGGAGACAGGCACCTTACGGCATCACGGGTGATGGTCTGGGGGGTTCCTGTGCCATGGGTGGGGTGGGAGAGGTCCCATGGAGGCTGGTAAGGGCCATTAAGGGCTGTTAGTGCCCCCTGTGCCCTGACAGTAAGTCAGTAAGATCTATCGACTGAAATAAAAACTCCAGTAATGTTCACCTCCAATTACAAATTTCTATGGCAAAGAGGAGTCAGCAGAGGACAGACGTAACTGTTATGAGAAGATCTGTTTTCATAGATCTACTGACTGACATTGGGAAAGTTCTTACACACATTTTCATGTTTGTTTTTTGATTTTTCAAGTAAATGGTAAGGGAGAAATCAGTGTGGGCAGATCCCACAGCCCCATGAAAAGCTGGGCATAAATGGGAAGCCTGTAAAAGCTGAAGTGAAAGGAATCAAAGAGCTCGTTTGTATATCACTGAACAAATTCACTCATTTCTTTTGATAGTTATAACAATTTTCCTAATTTAAAAAATATTCCTAGTGCTTCCTGACTATTTCAAATCCACTCACTTCAATGAAGTTACTGTAAATTTAAACCTCCATAAGATAGAAATCAGACATTAGTGCAAATGTTCTTGCTCTGTAAATCAGCAAATTTCCCCCTCTACTAAAAGTGAGATTTCACAGTCAATTTAAGCTGATCTAAGACTGCTCTGCTCCTGAACAGGGCAATCCAACTTCCTTTTATCTCCAGCTGCGTGTTCCCACCACTTCCCTTGTGTGGGCTCTAGAGATCATACAGCCAAAGGATAAACAAGATCAGCTCACTGATCCTACTGAAAACTAACACTGAAAATACTCAGTTTTCAGCCAGTTTCTCAAAAGTAGAAAATACCCTTTTCTGTGACAATTACAGTTAACCCCCCCATAAACTGCTTGTGAAACCTCAGCATCACAGAGAAAGCAAATTAACAACCGAGCAAGAAGTGAGATAGTACAAAAAACCTGGCTGTCTGTTACAGGCAATTACAATATTTTAAAAGAACAATTTTTATTCCGGTTTAGAAACCCCCCTAGTCTACACAGATCCTAACGTACAAGAAGTGAACTGTTAAAATGAAACAAATTACAGCGTAACACTCATTTCGAGAAATGTATTTCAAATCTACAAATACTTAGCTCACAGGAGAGACATAATCCAAGGAAAAAAAATTATCATTAAAATGTTGTCATTTTCCTTTCATTTTTCTTTACTATTTTTCTTACTTGATTGTTTTAAATTTTTATGTATTTTTAACCTAGCATTACAGTTTTTAATTTTTTATCAGGTATTTTTTGCTAACCCTGCTTGTAAAGCAATTAGGAAGATCTTCTTTCCCTTTTTCCAGTCTTTCATGTTTGTTAGATTTTTATCTGTGCGGTGTTGTGATAATAAGCATGCTGTTCCTTTCTGATGTTTATTTCTTGCTGCTTCTGGTTTTATCTATCATGTAATGTGTGTTGTAACAAGAGAAAGCGTATCTTTTATGGCAGCTAAAGGTACAGCAATAGAATAATGTGGAAAAGATAGGTTTCTCTAATTAACTTATACCATTATCAAGAGGTTTCATGTTTACATTAGAGAACAGGCAGGTAATATGGATAACTAACATCATCCTAGATACAAATATATTAACTAATAATATCAAAATACTTGGTTGAGTTCTGAATTTCCAAAAACCATCAAGCTCAGCAGTGTAATCACTGTTCTTAGCCCCGTTCTGATGGCTGCATTTTATAAACACACATTTTTAAAATCTAAATAGTGTTTGTAAGGATGGTAACTCATCTGATGAGGTCTATATGCAGGTGGAATCCCAAAAAAGTTATTAAGAGTTTCCAAGTCTCCACATGCTATCAACAGTAAATTAAGGACATCTATGAAGTCTGCTAAAACAAGATTTTTATTGCAGTCATAATTTTCATGATATAGGCACACAAATTAAGACAAGCAAATGCCTTTTTTATAGGACTTGTGAAAAACAATCAAACTAACATTTGGTTGATACAGACCTAAACTCAATTTGAACTGGGGACTAAAAAGCCTCATACAATCTGTCCCATTACTAATCTCTGTAATATTTGACTTCTTGATGTGTTATTCTTTTGTAGTGTTGTTATTAACTGGATTGCTAACAATTGCTTCTATGTGTAGCTTTACCTCTGTGCACTGATTGGTATTTTTAATACATCAGCACCCATTCACACATTAACCCCCACCCCCCCCCGTATGTATAGATTATAGAAGTGTTCTATGCATGGAGCAGCAGATAAGAGGCGTTCACCATCAGTGAGAGCTGTACGCCTAAAACCTATTTAAACATTAGGTTTTGCGTGGTACCCTCCCAAATCAACAGCTGGGGAAAAAAAAAAGATTACTTTCTTCAGAATGGGCAACGGTTATCTGCACACAAAGAGGTTAAATTAGGAAAAACGGGATGAGCCAATGAGCCTTCTTTTAGGTTGGTTATAGCCAGACTGGGGTTCTTGGAGATTACTCAGTAAATTCACTAAATGTGACTAGATGCTACAACACTAATGGCTTCTATTCTGCCCTTTTCTGCTCTTTATCTTTTTGTCTGTTTTTGTTTTGGGTTTTTTTTTTTATCATGTAACCTCTTAGGGAAGGAAATATTGCCTTCTTTTATGTTGGGAAATTGCCCAGAACATTGCAGACACTACCCAAACAAAGAGTAACTATAATAATAACAAAAAGAGGAGGAGGAGGTTTACTTGACCCCATACCAGCACTCCCCTAAAGGCTCCTATCAAACTCAACAGAATTGTAACCTGGTTTATTGCTTAAGTAAAATTGCTCACAGTTAATTGCACCAATATAATTAATGCTATCAAAATTATAATAAAAAGGATGCATGGTTATGCAATCAAGAGATAACTGAACTCATTTTTGGAGTCACATATGATAGTTAACGTAGCCACTTAAAAATACGTAAATACTTACCTTTTGTGTTGTCCTGAGATGGAGATAAAGAGCTGGAGAATTTCCTCTCAGTTCTACTCCTGACTTCATAATCTTCAGTATGCCACTGTTAGGTGAATCTCTGTGCCTCCATCTCATAATCTGTAAAACAGAGATAATGGTTTATGTCTCAAAGCATTTGGATATATACAAATAAAATGCTGCATAAGAGTTCAATACCATTAATACACTTTTTCTCCACTGAATAAGGTCTCAAAGCGAAACCTTTCCCTTTGATCTTGTTTACTGCAACATGCCCTCTGCCAGTCCTCAACAGCACATTTTAAGTAGTGTATGATAAAAAGGTCAATGTAATAAAATAAACTCTGCAAATACCTCATTTTCCCTAGATTTAATTATGATGAATCTTCTCTACTGTGATAACATTTTTTAACCTTTATAATTTTACAAAGTGCTCGTACCAGATTCTGTTAGTCCCTCATATTTCATGCTATGTAGTTCCATTTATCTCTCATCTATGAAATATAGAGCAAGCATGACATTTCATATTTTAGAAACTTGCAGTATTACACTAGGAACACCGCCTTCTTGTATCATTAATACCAACATTATGATTCAGATCCATGCCTTCTAAGTCTTTCTTTTAGGTTAATTTATTGCAGTAATAAACCAATTTCTTTGCTTGCTTCTAGTATTTTATGTAACAGTATAAATATTTTAAAGGCATAGTATCAAGACTTCAGTTATCCTTAAAATTCTGTTAATAATTCCTTGATCTTACCTGTGTGATTTTGTCATCAGCTATGAAAACAACAGCCTTGTGACTACTGGTGGGGCACCCCACTGAGTTTTCTTTATTTTTTCCTTGATCCTTATGGGAATTTGGCATATCAGATAGCAAAACAATCTTCTGAATAGTTATCAGAACCTCTCCTCCTTAATTAAGAGGGATCTTGCTATATGTTACACGGAAAATGCATACTGTAAAAGAACATAGACTCTACATATGTAAAATAAGCAACTGCTATGGAAAACATCATAAATTAGCAAGTAGATGCAATGGTATCTTTGGCCAAGGCTGTATTTGGAGACGTGCTAGTGATCTGTGGATCTGTCTCACATCCTGCTAGCCACAGAACCTGGGGAAAACTGTCTTCCTAGTTCAGCACTTAGTGTGGTTTTGGTTTAGGTCCTGAGAAAAGAGATTTGACTCCACATGACTCTCCCACAAGCCAGCTTTCAGTTTCATTTCTGACTGTGGACAGTACTGGTAACCAAATTTAAAAAATTGACATAAACTGAGTGAAAATTCATTTGTCATATTTGATAGTTTTTTCACTGAAAACCACTAAAATTTCAAGGATGTCTCATGTAATATAATACTTGGATTAACAATTCTAAATGCCCATATCCAGAAAATTTGAGAACAAGTTTCTCACATCAGATCAAAACCACTGAAAGCTTCTCCGCTTCACTTGGCGCTGGCTCAGTCTATGATATCCATAAATTGGAGCTTTTGAAATACCATTTTTTGTTACAAATTGTGGCCTTATAGGACAACCAAGACTGATAGCGTTAATGATAATAATAAATGCAATTCTGAAGCCTTTAGTCAAGAAAATGTAGTTGCATCCAGAATGACTCACTTTGTGTTGAACACGTTGAGTGGCAATTTTGCTTTAGTGAAGCTATCCAAATTGGCTTAAAAAGCTGGTTTTTAAAAGGAAAGAAATCAGTGGAGTTTCATTCCCCAAAAGACTCTTTAAATAGAGGGCTTGTGATTAAGTGAAAATTAGTTAATGACTGCAAAAAAAAAATTAAATCTTTCTAGAAAATACTGTGTCCATAAGGAAATAACCTGGCAAGTTCCTGAGAAATGTAAGCTGTGGAAAACACAAACAAGGCCTGTGGATAGATCAAGATTTCACAATCACTCCAGTAGCACAGAAAACAGAAGCAAAACTAGTAGTGAAGGAGACATTTGAAGTGCACTTGCACCTTTTCTTCACCATTGCACTAGAGGTTTATTATTTTGTTTGACAAACATTTCAAAACATGTGTTTTACCCATGACTTCTAAGACAAGAAAGAAATAAACGTGTTTGGTGTACAGTGTACAGGCCATTTGGCTGTCAGGGAATCCTGCTGCTTTTCTTGGTAGCCTATTTGGCTCGACACATTAGCAATTTAAGGGCTGTTTGTAATTGTGCATCTGTGGACAAAATCCGAGTTGCTCTTTGGGAAAATGTTCTAGGGAAACGTCCTGGCAAAGAGACTGCAGGACTAATTTAGAAATGAAAGTTAAAACTCAGATCAAGAGCTGGAAACAGGTTTTTAAACTGAATTATTCCGCGGCACTGTGAAACGTATGTTAAAGGGTATTTATAAGCACAATACAACACAAATACAAATAATGCATTTCAATTAAGACAAAGCTATTCCACAGATACAAGTATAAAAGCACATTCCCCTAAAAAACCCAGCTGCAGTTCCCTGGACTTCAGTCCCCTAGGCGTACTCTCTTTGAGCACAGTTAATGCATAGCAGACTGTACCTCTTTGCATTGCTTTGATGTTTACAGCTGTTGCAAACAACCAAATTAAATGTATTTGCATCAAAAATCTGTTAAAAATAATTCTAAGTTTGTAAAGTCAAGCACTCAAAATTTACAAAATGCCAAAAAAATAGAAGAAATCTAGAAAATAAAGATCGCTCATCATACTGGATTTGCTTCTAATCCCATCTTCCCCTCCATTGTACTCCACTCCTACCCATAAAAAAAAAAATCTAAAATTTATGGGAACATCTATAACCTTAAGGTCATCATACAGAAATGCCATTATGTGGAACCTTGTAAAAATATTGTCAGCAGTACCTCTGCTGTACTCCATAGCTGGCATTTCAGCCTGTCCCTGCTGCAATTAATAGTCACGGTAATAAGATTTTGAAGTCTAAATCTCTTTAAAGGAGAAAAGCTGCTTTTTATCCCTTTCTCACAGCATACAATATGACTGGCAAAGTATCAGGAATAATAAGACAACTAGTTGACGTAAACCCCAGGAGGAACAGAGTAGCTTTTGTTCTGAGCTCTCATCAAAATCTTGGAAATCTTGCAATAGGAAATGTTGCTGGAATGTAGGTTCTTGTTCAAAGTTCTTACAGATTAGACCTGCAATATCTGAAATCTCTTACCTGCTTCAATAATTATTGTACACCATCCTATCTGCTGCCTGTAGCTGAAACAGCTATCCGTTTAAGTCTTTAAAATTTTCACAATACAAAAAATATAGATTTCATTCTCTATTAGTGCATTGCTATTCTTCTTATTCCACTGGAGCTACTCACTATTCTGATTGTTAATGCAGTAATTGCTACAAAGCATGCAATAAATGATGCAATCATGAATACTACATGTCCATCAGACAAAGAAAACATAGCTTAAAGCACCACGCACACGAAGACCATACTTCCTAGACTGTATGTTAAATGTAAAAAAGGTTAAAAATTAAGGTTGTAAAGTCAACACTATCAAGTCAGAAAAATAAAAACTTATGGTTCAAAAGGCTATGCTATATCCATCACATAGAAAAGCTGAGTTAGCTTAAGCATTTAAAAAATATACAGTAATGACTTCACAAGAAAAGAAACAGAATAGAAAGCCATACCATTGGTCCTAAAACCCCAAGCACTTGCTGCAAACAGGCGGCTTTGGTAGGTATACAGATGTTCTTGTAAAATTCAAAATGTTACAAAAATTTTCAGTTACATAAGGATCAGTGTCACCTCTTGAATTTAATTTCTTCTTTTTTAAATAAGAGAGGAAAAAAAGAGAAAGATTTGCTTATGGAGCTTGCATTAGTTGTATACTTTGCGGTGCAAGCATGCTCACCAAATCTGGTTTTAAGTGCATTATCATGTATTTCAAGTTCTGTGGACCTGAGTTACTTCTAATTAATCTAGTAGCTTAAAGGAGAGCACCCACTCCATAAAAACTGCTTGAACTGTCGTGCTCTTATTCACACTGCATCCCACTTACGTATGACGCTAAGATTTCTGGGGACATATCTCACAGATATGAAATCAGGTGGTTTGTGTGAGATTGTGTATGCTGCTTACAGCCACACTGGAGGAACTCTAACTAAAGTACCGATCCATTCAGGCTGCAAGCTAAGTTAAAGAAAGCACTAGTTATTATTCTAGTTAGCTTTGCGATATATATTCATCACTGAAATTCTGCAGGAACCCAAGCAAATGGATCAATTAAACCATTCACTTCTTCTGTAGTCTCCATCAAAGCAAAGAAGAGGCCAGAGCTCAAAATACCTGCTCTGACCATACAGACATGTAATGTGGTTGAAAGCATTCCTAGGTAGGAGCGTGGCAGGAAGGCATTACACAGTGAGAAGACTGAGCTGGGTGTGTTCCCTTAAGGAAGCAGACTGGTTTTGACTAGATGCCTCTTACGGCTTTGAAAAACAGAGGCAAAAGCAGCAGCTTTTTGGAAAGAGGAAATGTTATTTTAACCAAGATTTCTCTGACAGAAAACTGGTTGTATGAAAACTGTTTCTACTGTTGTTCAGAGAAAAAAAAAAGTATTTTTAATATAAATTACACAAAGAAATACTCAATAAAATACACAAAGAAAGTCCAAATCAGTTTGCATATAAAGTCAAAACCAAACACAGGAAAGCCTTGAGGTAGGAACCAGGAAAAGTACCAGAGGAGCGTGGAGGAGGTTTGGGATCAATTAATGCCACCAACAACCTTTTGATTACGTCAATGAACAAAAGATATTCACCATGAACCACAGAAACTGGGTTGCCCTCTGTGGCAGGTTGATGGCATTTTCTCCTCTCCTGGGATACCATGTTAAGGCTTTGCTTTTAGAGATGAGCAAGGTCTGTGGGTCTGCAGTTGTTAAGGGTAGGAGAGTAGAACTGCTCACTGCAGCTTCCTGTCCCTTTCAAATCTCTACTCTCAAAAATGCAACAGACCTCCTTTTAGCAAGACAATAAAGTTATGTAAAAGATCACAATTATTGGTTTGTATGTTTATAAAATCCAATATATTATCTGTGTTCTTGTAAGACGCTACTCTTTTTTTTTTTTTTTCCATTTCAATTTTGCTCTCTCATTTCCAATTACAATCTCTTCAGTTAGAAACATAAGATATGAGCCATCCCTCCTGACTGGTCAATTGCTGTCTTCAAGTTGCAGAGCGTTGATAAAACGGTCACTGGGTACATGTGGTGTGAGCTTTCAAATAAAGTAACTCTCCATTACAAAAGATGCTTATAAACGTCACACTCTACTGGGTTCTTACAGTCCTCTGAGAGATAAAAACACGGCAACATCAGAAACAAAAGAAAGCTTTGGTGAGTCCCAGTTCTATATAAAAATCCATATAACAATACAGATGTACTTACTAATTACTGCATGTTTAGAAAACTTTTTGGTATAATGTGTAGTTCCTTCTGCTTTCAGAATGAAATGTGATGTTGGAGGGGATTTTCTCAGGATGGAGGACTGAGGGGGAGGAACAAGGGGAGGAACAGGGGGTTTTATTGTGGAGCTGCAGTGGTCAGTAGTCGGTGGTAGCTGGATGCTGCTTTGCAGAGAAACCATGCCAACTATAGCAAGAGGGAAAGGAAAATTACTCAAAAATGTGATTTCACTTGTTTGTTTTCATTCTGTTGGCCCATACTTGTACCTGCAACACCGATTCATTGATTTCAGCTTTCCAGTTATTTTAGAAGCGCTACAGTGATGCCAACTGGTACAGCCAAGAGCTTTCAGTTAAACACAGTGAGAGGAACATTGTATAAATAAAAGTCAGTTAAACAGTTCCCCAAATTAACCGGTGCTGTGTAGCCCAAGGCTATAAAAAATCTTGACTGGGCCAGCAAACTTTCAAGCCCGCATCCTGCCCATCTTCCTGCCGTAGGGAGCCTTTGTATAACCTCATTGTTACACAAAGCAGCTACTTCAGCAAAGGAATCACTTCAGGAATTTAAGCCTTATTTGAAGGGATTATCTGGAGTCATTGTTTTGATGTTCCTTAATTTTCAGGGTTTAAGAGAAGAGATGCTAACCCGTGGTCCAGTTCATTAAACTATGTTCTGAATTCATTGCCATTCATGTCAAGATAATTTACCAGAGACTTTAAATAGAGTTTTATAGAGTACATTAATTCATGCACTGAAAGTTTCCCAAGATCATGTACCCTCTGTTTAAATATAATCTCTTCTGTATCTAGTACTCATTAAGTGTTCTAAATACCACCATACCTACCTAAAGATCTGAATATTATTTGATACTCAATATTTATCTAAAGTATTTTCTTACCCTGTACTTAACTAATCACAGTATATCAGAACTAGTTATAATTTTCAGGTCAGTGAATTAGAAGTCAAGATTTCTCACTGCTTTCCCTGATTGCTCGCTGCTTCTGGGAAATAAATGTTAAATTTACACACAGCAGTTATCCTGGATGACTGACATACATGTTTAAATTTCTGTCTCAACTTATGCCAGTTGAAAATCCTCACTCTGCAAAGCCCTGCTCTGTTTATTGGTCCTCATTAATTTTGAATTCATTTATATTTTTGAGGGCATATCTCATGTTTCTTTTTAACGAGGAGCCTAAGAATTTTTCCCTAACCAACTGATAGGCAACTATCTTTGCAGACAACTGTAGGTGGGCATTATTAATACTGTAGTCATTCAGTTTGGATGTATGCTGCAAAAAAGGGAGTTTCTGCCTAAGGTACAAATTTATTCCCCCCTAGCTTGTTAACTTAGTCCAGGCAAACATTCTTTCTAACCCAGATAAAGACATTTCTGTTTGGATTGGAGAGATTCCGTACTAAAACCAAAACATGAACCTAAGAAAGAGGTGTAGCATGTCTTACGTACGAATTTATGGCTAGTAAAACCTTTTCTACCTTGATCAGTAAAAGAATTGTTCTTCACCAATGCATTAGAACTTTACTACAGAGATTCATAAACTAATGACCCGGGGAGTCCAATTTTCCATGCCTACATGTGTAATCAATGTTCAGAAGCATATTTCGTTAAATCTTCAAACCAGTGAAAACCACTGGAAGACCATCATCATCTGCATATCCAGCCCCCTTCATTCCTCTCATTGGTGGCAGTCAGTTAGGTTAGCTTATTTGTTCTCTGTGTCCAAACCACTCTTTTAGTGCCTTTTAAATGAGGGACCATTTCATGCTGTGTGATCTCAACTTCCCTCGATGACAGCTCTATCCTACTGGAACTATGAAACTGTCAACATCAACAGCAAAATTTAGGTGTGCGGAAGACAGAAATGGCTCAGCAGCTATCCCACAAACTCTTTCAGTAGAGGTCAACAACCTCCGCATCTATGGGGAAAACTGCAAAACTCAATATTTCCATCAAACAGCCCAGAACAATGTGGCTAAAAGTTTCTTGCTGGATGGAAGTAAAAGAAAAATATTTTGTACACATTACAGTTTCAGAAAATGAGTAGATGGTACCATGACAGGTGTGGAATGAGACAGTGGATCACCTTGATTTAGTAGAAGGTGTGCATGGTCACCCTTTGGGGAGTAATGCCTTGTAGTAAATGTGAGGTAATGTAAGGCAACTTTGCACCTTTGACAGAAGGCCAAGCAGGCCACACTAATAGTTTCTCCTTCATTCTTAGGCACGGAATTTTCACAATCAAGGGAAGATAATTTTATCAATACATCAAAACTGAAGTTGTGGGGTTTTTTCCCCTCAAAATAAGACTCCCAACAACCTAACTTAAGAACTTAAGAAACATTAACTTTTTATGCATATTTCCTAACCCAGCCCATACGATATGAGATCATCTAATATTCAAGGTTTTCTTGGATTCAAGTACACACACTGTTACCTCCTTTTGAAAAAGCATTAAGCTGATGCAGTCGTGGTTAAATGGCTTGCCTGGAGTCATCCAGCACATGAAAGGTAGAGCCATTAATAAAACCCTGGAGTCCCAACTGACAAGTTCTGTGTAGCAAGGACTGGAGCATAGTTCCTCTCTAGGTAAATTAAAATGTTGTGGTTTATGTCAATAGAAATACAGGAATTTCCACACTGCATTAGACTCTAGCGCGTATTACACAGTATCCTTCATTTGGCAGTGGCCAGCAGTAAAAAAAACAACATTCCCCCCTGCTCCCCAGTTGACAAATGCTTTGCTTTTCCCCCCATGCCTGCCATTGTATTTTCCACAGATCTATAAAAATGCATTTTCACATTACTGGTAAAAAGATCTAATGGCTTGTCCCACTAATGTCAGTCTTGATCCTAGCAATATAATCCCACCACTTTCCTTGCATGGGATTCAATTCCACAATGAACCAGTTTAGGGAACTAAAACATCAGAAAATTAACTCTATCAGAAAGAAAGAGAGAAAGAAAGAGAGAGAGAGAGAAAGAGAGAGAGAGAGAGAGA
>VWZZ01003947.1:201238-215481 GCA_013399095.1 Psophia crepitans | reverse complement strand
AGGAAGGAAGGAAGGAAGGAAGGAAGGAAGGAAGGAAGGAAGGAAGGAAGGAAGGAAGGAAGGAAGGAAGGAAGGAAGGAAGGAAGGAAGGAAGGAACAAGAGAACAAGAAAGATAGAAGAGAACAAAAAAGAATAGCCATCTATCCCTTTTCTGCCTGAAACTCATTACCATGGAAGCAGATATTACTGATTGTAACAACTCTGGATACATACAATATTGAAATAAGCATCTTCCTCTTTCTGGAATCCCTGTACATTTTTAGCTTCAGTCACAACCTGAATTCAGCTACGATGCGAAAATTGCAGCAGCACACAACACGTCTGGCCAGTGACCTCCCTCTGCTACTGGTACTCAGGCACACCAGCTGTGTGGCTTCCTCAGCCAAGGGAGCAATAGGTCACCACTATTTTAAGTTCATTGACTGTCCCCTTATTTTAGTCTTGTAAAATTAGAAGACAATAAGCTCCTCCTCTGTTTTCTCTAGGCCATTCATTGTTTCATAATTTACTCCCCTTGTATTCATGCTTGTGCAAAACCTAACAGTGCCAGCCTTTTTTGCCCATGCCCTTGCCCTGAAACAGTCTCATCACCCAGTCCTGGGTCCCTCCCCTGACAGGGACAACCAAAGAAATATTTTGCTGATTTCAAAATGCATTGCATTTACCCGTAGCATTTTCACTCATTTTCACAGATGCAAACACGCACTCCAATCTCTTTCCTGTTCATGAGTTAATTTAACTTCCTGCAAAGCTGATACTATTGATTAGTTATAATAGTAACTATTAGTACCAAGTAGTATTTTACATTCATTCTTTACTGATATAAATGATGATATCAAGTAAACTGGAAAAGAAAATCTGACCTAGAAAAATACAAGCATATTAATTAAAACATACTGTCTGTCCCTTACTAAATTATACATTTCTAAGTCTTTTAGAAGCATGCCTTTTCAAACAACTCAGGGGATTTGCAGTTGTCTACCAAGCTTTTCATTTCTAGGTCACTTGTTAAAGCTACCCCAGGTCAGCTCTGACGGAAAATTATTACTGTCTGGCAGCTGTTTTGTAGTCTACATAAAATGAATTAGTGGTTTCATTCCACTTCCTAATGGACAAGTGGCCCCATCTTACACTTCGACCTACATGACACTCTGTTGACTACTGCAGGGAAAGAACTAAATAAACTCTTTTTATTCTGTAGGTAGGTCCTCATGGCTAGGAATAAGACCAGTGGTACCCTCGGAGCTATGATAGCACTACTCTACAAAAAATAAAGTGCTCCGTCTATTTTGGTGAGCTGTTTGTGGTGAACGTTTTGGTCCTCAGAGGATCTGTCGTGTGGTTCAGTGGGTGGGGAACATGCTACAGGTTGCCCACTGTGACAGTTCAAAAGAGAGGTTGCCGCCCACACCATTTCACTGTTCAAAGGCCAGAGAATGTGTATGTATGTGTGTACGTATATATATCTCTGTGTGTGTGTACTGGCGTATGTATGCAAGAAACCTGAGGAATAATCCATAAAGGTTTCTTGTTTAATAGCAGTAGAAGGAAAATTGCTAGTTGATGGAGACAAAATTATATCAAAAATGTTTTAATGATAACATGGTGGACAGATAAAGAGAATTCCTATTTAACGGCAAGAGATGGAAGAGACGGTTTTCCTGTCTTGAAAGCCCCCAGTTTTACACTTTCACAAGCATTGCTCTCCTTTCTTTTTAGAGTAGATACAAGCACAAATGCACCAATGTGTATTATTAAAAGACTTTGTGTCTCTATTTGTATTTAAAATATTTCTCACAGTTTATGTAAGTTCATTATTTTCTCTACTTTCCCTTGTCTTCTTTCCTTGGATGATAAATACACCTCTGTGAATGCGGTACTATCCCTGTCCTTACTGAGCTAGGACAAATTTCCCCTAAGGCCCCCATTTCCCTCTGCATTTTCATTTGTCATTCTGCTCAGCCTGCAGCAATTCAAACAGACCTGCTCCTTGACTGTGAAATCTTCACCTCTTCCTATCCACCAGGATAAGGTTGCTTTTCTATGGTTTTGTGACAGCTGAAAATAAAAAAGAGGGACTATCAACTTCATCTGTCACCATCTTTTCATGCTCTTGTCCCTCAATGACCCTACTGTCTCTCTTCCTATTTGTTTGCTTCTTCTGAATGTATTGTTCATCTTTCCTTCTTTGCTACTCCTCGCTCCCTTCACTGTTTAACCTAACTTTTCCCAAAGTGGCTCTCATTCCACAAATAAAAAGCTGATAACTTCAAGGTGAGCTCTCCACCTTGAGAACAACACAGGCATCCAAGTTGTACTCGGTTCCACGCTCCTTTCATAATTCACCTCATAACTTTTTTGAAAAGCCAGATGCATAAGTTAGACTGGCTCTGGGGGAGATTGCATTTCTGTTAGTAGCACTTGCAAGTAAAAAATTGAGCTGATATTGATCCTTCTACTATTTCATGCATGATATTTTCTGTTGGACAAGCTATTCCAGGATGATTTTGCATAGGGCTTTATTTCATTAATACATGTACAAGTATTCTATATACGGATTTATTTTACATGTTTTTCTTTTATCCTTTACCACTAAGTTAACTGCCTTCTGAATTTCATTCTGTGAGCCCTCCTCACAAGCTGTCTCTCTGAGAAGGAATTTACCTGTATGGAAAGTGGTTTCCATTTAATGAATATTACAAAGAATCACAAGCAGATTTACCAGTGTTTTGTTACTCAGAACTAAGAGTCTTTTCAGGGACTTTAGAACAAAGAATGGGCTTGAGGCCAAATAAACACTCACTGCTATTTCTTGTCTATCTGTCCCTGATTGGAGTGTAAGAAGTTGCACAAGTTTTGCTTTGCAATCAGCTAGACGTTATCTAGAAGAACAGACACAAATGCACATTCAAATTCTGCAGAGCATTTAATATTAAAAGACATATTCTGGTAGCATCCAAGCTACCGTTCCAATAATTAAAAAAAAAACCAAAACCAAAAACCAACAAAACCCCACAAAACCCCCAGCTTTCCAATGGATTTGTGATTGTGTTTGTACTCCCTAATAACTAATATCCTGCACCCAATGTATTTGCTGTTTAGGCTGCAGTCTTTCCCTCAGTGGGGTACAAATTTAAAAATCAATGTCTAAGAATACAATTAAACTTTGCTTTTACCATGTCAGGCACTGACCTTCTCCTAACCCCTAGATTCTGGCTCTGTATGTTTACATTTTGCTGTTGCTTGCCTCTTCTTGCCTTTGATTCCTACCTTTCCTATAGGAAACCACCTTCCACTGGCAATAACACAGACAGATGGTGAAAAAGCTCTTCTGTCTCTTTGTTCATAAGATTTGAATTGTTTGTGTTCGACTGTTATTCAAAGACTAACACTTTGGTTATGACTGGCCATTCTCGAATCTTCTCAACAAAAGTGGTTCTTACACGGTCAGTCAGGAACTACTGAACTGATGATTCTGATTGTGTTTCCATGATAAACAGCAGTACAGAACATGACTGATTTTATATGCTACTCTAAGACCCATATTTTCAACATACAAATACTTACACCTGATACAAGCAGTACAGTTGCTATATTGGTCAACAGAGACTTGCTCACCAGCTCTGGCACAGATTCATGGCTTGGACACTAAAATCTGACATTTGTGGCTGAAAATTGCTTCTCTCTTAGAGCAAAATCAGGATTTTATGAACTACTCAATACTACTTTGTCCTCAGGCACCAGAAGGGTACTTTCTTGGCCTTTATTTCCATCTCACATAAAACTGATCTTGCTACCCTAATAGCACCTGAAATCCTAAAGAAATGGACATAAACTCTTTTGAATTTAACAAAAATGTGTAGTATAAAAGTTAGACAAATGCTTAGATTCTGTGATCATCAGGTATGTGATATTTTAACTTTCACAGACATTGCAGCTGTCAAAGGAATTTCAGATCAGAACCTAGGATAACGGGACTGAAGCAGGGTCAACAAGTACCAACAAATTTGTCAAAGCAGTCAATTGTTTAAAATTCTCTTTTATTGGGAAACTGTCCCTAAAGCTCATTCCTCTGAAAGTTAAAAACTTTTCCATGGTTTTACAATGTGTATTCACCATGTTGTTACATCCAGTCATTTGTGTGCTAATACTGGCCCAAGCATTTCTTTTCCTTTTCATATATCTACTATCCTGCTTCACTGTCCGCTTCAACACTCACTTTGTGAACTAAGGAAGAGAAGCTCTTTCAGTCTTCTCTCGCAAGAGCAGCTCTCCATTCCACACTTCACTCCAATCATCCTTCTCTGCACCTATTCCATTTGAAATCATTTCTCTTCTTCAGAGTTGTGAAAAAGTACTTCAGAAGACACCTTTCCAGTGCTCCAAATGGCAGCAATAGTACTTCTTTCTTGCTTCAGCATATCCTACTTGATACATTCAGTAAGCAAGGACATCCCTTTCTCAGCTGTATCTGAGAGATTCAGACTCATCCCACAACTGGCTAATATATTTATGTTTTTCTCCCCTCTTTCATGTCTGAGGATATCCCAGGTTCAACAGTGAAACCTCATTTTCCACTAGTAGTGAATTTCAGTAGCTTACTACTTTTTGTTCCAAAGCTAATGCAAAATAGTATGTGCAACTGGTTCCAACACTGAAGTTTGAAGAGCTCTACTGGTTGCCTTCCTGAAGCCTACTATTTCCCTTTCGGTGTTATCACTGTTGTTTCCCTTTATAAACTTCCTCATTCATATTAGATACAGTGTATTAATTCCCACAGACTCTAGCTTAACAAACTAAGCTCATAAACACTCAAACAGGACTGTATGAAATG
Organism: Psophia crepitans; assembly: GCA_013399095.1. Classification (NCBI taxonomy): domain Eukaryota; kingdom Metazoa; phylum Chordata; class Aves; order Gruiformes; family Psophiidae; genus Psophia; species Psophia crepitans. Next base: position 210,646 of record VWZZ01003947.1, on the reverse strand, counting down.
CTTTACTAGAGTCCAGGCAAGTGGTATCTACTCTATTTCCTTTGCCTAGGAAATGAACAATCAATGAAAGCTCTCAAGTAGCCCTGCTACAATGTATCTTTATAAATTCAACTTCCTTTTTGCTCTAGTTTCCATTTACTTCCACACCTTTAAATGTTCTTCCAACCAAAGACTGTTGTAAAGCTTTGCATGCTAATAAGACAACTATAGCAGTTGTGGCTCATGTTATTCTTCTTAAACATAGGCCCTGCATTTGCCATTCAATAGTCACATGACTTTGCCCTGGTTTTGACAGATTTATTAAAAACCACCTGTTTCAAGACTTCTCATTTAACACAGTTCTTTCAGAATTTGATGGAGCTGATATGGTTCCCCTGATGTGATCACATGGCACTTGTTGAGCTTTACTTCCAGATCCAGTAGAGCCATTTCCATTTCTCCATACTCATTCATACTAGGTACCTTTGCCTTTGTCCCCTTATTCAACACCTCCAATGTCTTTGAAAGGTGAGAAAAATCTATTATTAGTTTCTCCCCTCAGCTGAATTACACTGCTCCTTCAACTAGGCTGAGATCCTTTGCAGATATATATCAAAGCAGCAGAGGAGAATTGACAGGCTATTTGATGGAAAATAAGTATTTCCCTTTACACCAAAATACATTTAGAAATCTTTCTAAGACTGACTAGTAAGATAGGTGTTAAAAACAGATCAAGTCCTATCTAATTCCTAAGTGCATTTGGACAAATTTCAGGAATTGAATAGTCTCTTTCCAAATTCAGTAAAATGTTACATATTTTGCATTGAACATGATGCTAGAGTAAAGTTTGGTTTCAGTTTTAAACCACATGACAATCAATCCTTCCCAAAAGACTTTATTTTGGTGGAATAATTTTACCAAGCAACTTTGCTTTAACAACTTCTTTGCTTAGAAAAGAAGAGGGAATAAAAAACACAGCTTTCAAACCACAGAGCAACCGTTGAAAACTTAAAACCACAATACCCAAGAACAGACTGAGTCTATGATTACCTAACACAAAACATGGTTTAAACTGGGCATCATACCAAGTTTTTCGCAGAAACCCACAGGGAAAACGGAGTATAAGTATCCATGGTTACAGTGACCCTTGCCTGGCACCTGAAGTGATCTTTCTAGAAAAAGACAGGTAGAAACATTTATCAGGGTCCTCAGAAGTAGCAAGGCTTCTTCCTGTTTTTATAAGTTAAAAAAAAAAAGATAAAATAGCACTTAGCACAGACTGTCCTGAACACAGACTGTAACCTAGAAATATTTTTAGAATTCCCCTCTTGTATGTTTTTCACAATATTCACTCAGTACTGAAAAATAACGTCAGAAATATAGAACCATCTACTTAAAATAATGGCAAATACCTAGAATAACAGACTCATTTATAAAGTGAGTATTTGAAAACTAAAGTCTTTCTTCCCACTTTCGGCTGCACTGAACTCATGAATGAAGGAACAGGATCATAGGCTACAATTTTGAATGGAGAAAGTTTGAAGTGTAAATTAAGCTAAATTGGAACCATCGCTGCTAAGGATTGAAGCTGCTACGCTCCTTGCACTTCTGTTCAGCTGTACCTTGGTGGGTAATGATATGGCTAAACATAGATGACAGTTTGCTTGAATGGCATTTTTTGTTACTTCTTCACTGACACTCACCTGTTCTCTGTTTATATGTACGTTTGGGGAAGATTTTTTTTAAATGTATGCTGATGCATAACTAAGTATACTGAAGCGTGAACAAACATACGCACATGGAACAAACATTCATGACAAGTAATTTTCTAGATGCTTCTCCCACGTGTGTAATAATGTGGTGAGACAGTGAAAAAAAGAGAGCTGAACAGAGTTTGGATGGTAACTTCCTTTCTCCGTGGCACGGAGGAACGCAGCTATTTCACGTTAAGGCCCATGTACAAGCCAAACGCAGTCCTCCTCCTTGTGAAAAAGGAAAAGGCAGGAAGAGATTTTTAAGACCCTTTATTTTCTAGGATGGTCATCTTCTATTCTTTATGCTTCTTAAGGATTCTGCCTCACCTTCTCTTGCAGAGCTGAGAGCTTCACAGTTCCTCATACCAGACCGTTGCTGAAACACCCAGATCTGATCTGGATCAGGCATTAGCACACTTTTCTGTTCAAATCAACCAAAGCCAGGATGCTTGTGAAGTCTTCATTTCAGTCATTACGGAAATGATGTGGATGATGCCTTGTTCAGTATGAAGTTTGCCCAAAGTTCCCTGTTCCACTTTCTAAAAGTGAATTTGAACCAGCAAGATGAAAGTTTAGCAAGTTCAGTTGTACAAGATCAGTTCTTTGTATCATGTGGCTGGAGCACTCTTCATGCAGTAAGAGGTATGTTGAAAATTGGATTTACTTCCCCATTATATCAGAAGCAGAAGCTTAACATCCAAATAATTTCTTCAAGCAGTTGTTCTGCTTTCATCAAGCCTGGTCACCTAATAACTGAGAAGAAATCATAGCTTGTGACCTCAGTGATTATTTACAAAGATTAGGCCCCAAATCCTACCTACCAAATTTTTCAAAACAGCAAAAGCAAATACCAGTGTTCATAACCAATCAGCCCAAAACAATAAATGTGTAATATCATGCTCATTTCACTGGCAATTAATGAACAGAGAAAGGAATGTACCTGCCATAAATATTCCTACAGCTCTCTATCTACATCCTTATATTTGACTGCAAATAAATGGATATAGCAGGATGTATATGTGTATTTACTCACAGTATTTAAGCAAGTGCTGTATAGGGAGGGCTTGGCTGAAGCACTGAAAATCTGATAACATTTAATGGAGGTTTTTCTGGTTGATTTAGAAATGCTGGGTTGTGTTTTCAACAGACATTAAACTGATGGACAGTTACAGAGTAAACGCTATCAATTATGTTCCCTAAGTAAGAAAGAAACAATGGGAATGCTCATCACTGAATTTGGGCGAGCTCCCTACTTGCAGAACAACAGATTCAGTCACCGATTTTGAGAGGAAGCAGAGACAGGAGCAATCTCTGGCATGCAGATGCAAAAACCAAGTTTCCAAGCTGAGGTTCAGCACCCATATATACAGACTTTACTTCAAAGCTGTTGCAATAAAACTAAAACATTTGTGAGCTTCAGACAGCTAAACTGAGCTAAACAGGAAGAGTTGTTGCTCCTGCTCTGCTTTCAGTGCAACTTTTTAGACACAAAACAAGTGGGCAAATGAGCTGAAGAAATTATTTCAGCAAGCTCAGAAGCTTGCAACATGTGAAAAATCAATGCCTACTACCGCATCCAAAGAAGGGATTTAGAAGAAATGTGTGAAAATGATAAAGAAGACATGGCACATGCTAGCACGCTTTGCTACATCCCAAGTACACAGTTCCACAGACACCATTTCAACAAAAGATTGACCAAAAACTGTCAGGGCGGAAACACAACATCAAAATGCTATTTCCGTTGTGTAGAGCAAATGGGTTTAATGTATGCAAACATAAGTGGATGTATTTTGATCCAGGTAACTCTTGGGAACTGCCAACAGCAGAGGAATGAGAACATGGTCTGATGGACCTATTTTGAGTCATAGAATAATTCAGGTTGGAAGGAACCTCTGGATTCAAAGCCAGACCAGGTCGCCCAGGGCCCCGTTCAGTCTATCAGTCTCCAAGTAGGAGAAGCAACGCACAGTTCCAGATATAACTGTAACTCTAAAGCTATGTACTAAGAAGTCATGAAATTGTGAAACTGCACACATGTATACATGGATATCTGAACAAGATTTTCTAATTTTATCCATATGCTCTTAAGACAGAAATATAGCGTGCTTTTAGCACGGGTGCAGAGAAGCAAATCCTGTCCTTAGTAATCCAGTCTGAACTACAAGCACTTTTCTAATGAAATTTTACAGCATAAAATAACATCAAAAGTAACACATCTCATAACTAAACAGAAATCTCTCTGAATGCTTTGAAAGCCAAAATCCTACCTGGCTGTAGTGAAGAAATTACTCGTGATATAATTAGGTAGGTTTTAGTTTGTTTTCATAATTCTGATCTGACTGCAATTCTGGAAAAAAACCCCACTTCAGCATGTCTCCAGAAGTCTTTTGCTATATTATCCTCAAAGATAAAACCTTCAGCTTCAGTGACATGCAAATGAAGACATGTTTGTTAAAAGGATTAACAAAGTTGTTCAAAGCAACTTTTTAGTCTACTCTGCTTCCAAACAAACAATAAACTGTCCGCATGCAGTGAGATTTGCTAACCCATAAACATAGCCAAATGGAGGAAGAAGATCAGAACCTTAATGAGTTTGGTCCCCTTTGAATTTTAGCTGATCAGTGTCACCAATAATTTCAACAGGCTCTAAAATAAGCACTTTCTGTCTTCAAAGTGCCTTGCAAACATCAACCAATTAATCCCTATGACTCTCCTCTGAGGTAGGTAAGTAGGTATTGTTATCCCCATTTTACAGTTGGGTGAACACAGTCAGAAGGGTTAAGTGATTTGCCGCAGGCCCCAGATGGAGGTGGGATTAAAACACAAGAGTGACTATGATTCCTTTTAGAGGACAGCACTTTTTTTTTCCTGCTGGCTTTTCTGTGCTGACTTTAGACATCTTGGCCTTGTGGCAACACTTAAAGGAAACAGACTAAGTTCTTGTTAAAACCAAGGAACCATAAAGAAATCTGTCTTTTACGCCAGTGCTGATAACATTTTTGTGACCTTATATTGATGTAAGACTTTTCCTTTAATTTTGTTCTAATATTCAAGTATCATTCCCTTCATACAGGGACCTATTCCTGTGGTAATGTAACATGCTACCAATTGAAAGAGATGTCCTGCTCCTTTGCAGAGTTTATTTTGTCTTTCTGCTTTCAAACCAGTAAATTCAGGTGGCACCCTGCCCATAAGGTGGGCAGACGCTCTGCTTCCAGGACCAGGGTAACAGTTGGTAGGCTTCTTCCACTGCGGCACAGGCAGAAAGAAATGGAGACAGGGAGCTTTGAGAACCAAGAGCAAAGCAAGCCATTAACTGAAACCCAACTCCAGCAAACCGCTTGTAACCATTCTAACAGGCGTAAGATTGATACCTTTCCCACTTCCAACAGAAGGATCAGATGGAAAAAGCAGTGTATATCCTTTTCCTCTCTATATACACAACTTCAAGCCACTTGAAGACCCATTTGTCATGAAGTCAATCCAGTGTATGGTAATAAACATTTGAGTTTTATAAGGAAACAGCTTTTCATCTAGCGGCCAGCAAGTCCACAACATCAGCTCCCTGGAGTATTATTTAGAACAGAACAATCCACTACTCAAACCTAATGTGTCTCAAAGCCTGAGCATATTTTCTGTTATTATTTCAGGAGACACTCCCCCCCAGACTTTCAGAAACCTTCCAGTACAGGAACTGACATGTACAGAGAAAATCAGTGAATATTTGAAAATATTCACTACTATTTGAAAATATTTCCTACTATATAGTACGGTAATTTTAGCCATATTGCTGGTTATGTATTTTTAAAATACAGTAATCTATGTGTCCTGAAAGGATAGGTCCATTAATGCTAAAAAATAAGGAATAGTTTATTAGTACACCATTGTAATTATTGCACTACAGTGGTGTTAACATATTAGATAAACCAGAGATTATACCTCTTTTGTGTTAGGTGTCACCCACAGACAATGGCATCATCAACCTTTTATTAGCTGGAAGTTTACTTTGTTAAAGACAATTGTGAAACCTTCAAATTAAGTAAGTAATCTAAAATAGTTAAAGAAAATGCAATTTATTTTTCTATCTCTGTGAATACTGAATCAAAAGAGCATTTTATCCATTAGAAACATTTATTAGAAACTATTTTGCTTTTGCATCACCAGCACCGATGTGTCTTTTTAGAAGACAAAAAAAATATGTTAATGATTCACAACCTGAGAAATTGTACTGTTAGCATAACAATGTAAGAACATAAGATTTTTAATCTCAGAGGGCACATTTTCAGTAATAAAAGTACGTGTTACATTGGTTAGGAAGGGTCTGATTTCCACAGTAATTCTGTGACCAGAAAAACATGTAACGCAAAACGTAAGCTTGGAAATTGCTATTTCCTAGCTCTGTCTTAAGAAGATTTGTTGCTAACTCTGATTTACGTGCTCTGCAGAAACAGCTCCCTTCTTTTATCACTTTGGAAATCATTAACTTGCCCTCAATGGTCCTCTGAGCAACAAAGGAAGTTTTCACATGGGTTTTCTGACAGGAGAAACAAAAGATATTGTGGATTATAAAACAGCAGTGTGAATGATAGTTTTAGAGGACCTTCATCCAAACACACCTTGCAGTGACATCTCATCAGATAGGGTATCAATCCCCGCATTTCCCACCACTTGGCACTACCATGCTTCAGGGCTAATCCATGGAACTAGATCATTCCTCAGTTCCGAATTTCTTATGTTATCTATGAAAACAAATAACTGAGTCATTGTCCCATATCCCGTTAATTAACAAAATCAATTTTGACATTAGACACTTGGCTGTTGCGGATCTATCTGCACAGCAAAATGGAGGTGTGATAACACTTGCCTGCTTGGGCTGTAATTACGCTTGAGGTTCAGCACATTGACAGCCCACGTGTCAGCACACTCCATGCTATCCACCCCAATAAATAACCCACCAGCTCTCAAACTTGTCAAATAGCTCGAGACTTCATGTACATAGATACAGTTTTTTGCTCATCTGCAACCATTGCCACAAACCACCTGCACTACAAGCACGTTTTAATGTCCTGCCCTGCACAGACAGAGAAGGAGCAGTGTTTAATCTTCTATGTCCCTCTGAGATGAGAATATGTGCTCCATAAAAATACATCTGTCACCCATATGAATTTCTGGCAAGGTAGGATCTAATTTTTCCTAAAAGTTCATCTCCCTGAATATGCAGCTCCATGTCCTGATTAGTTTTTTATCACCTGCTCAATTTGCATGTTTCTGAGAATCTAGTTCACATGTTTGCAGGGTCAGTAGTCTGGAGAGCCTTTCAAGAAGCATACCCTTGCTGGAAACTGCACAGCAATTGCTGGTGCCATGAGCTGGGCATCCTCCATACGGGAAAAAGTAAAAGATTATTATAGCAACATGATCCTAATTATTCATACACGAAACCCCCTCATTCGCTCATTTATCTGCCTGGTCATCTAACATTGGACTGTGGATTACTTGGGGGATGTATTTTTCCTATTTGTATGTCTAGAAAGTAGTGAACACATCATAGTTTCTATGGAAAATAAGGAACAAACAGCAATAATTATAATTTTGTCATACTTGTTTTTAAAGAAGTTCAGCAGAGTAGAACTATGGTAATGTAAGGCTAGGATTAGTATCTAAAAGGGGGATTAGAATAGAAGATTTTTTATTTCTACAGAATTCTAGCATGGTATCCCTCTCAATTTTTTTCTGGATATGAACTCAAAGTACATAATGAGTTTTCTGAAGGCTGTTAATTCCTGAGTTATAATCAATTAAGGTTTGCTTTTAATGCAATTTGTACGCAATGTTCCAGACCTGCTAATAAAATACGAATTACTATCAAATCACTATGTAGTTAAAGTACATAACCACATAGGTCATACCTTACATACCATGTTTTTAACAAAAAGAAAGATAATCACTGTTCTTAATCATAACCAAACTCATACTCACTGTAATGCATAAGGAGGAGTTCTAGAGCTTTTAGGAGAAGAGTAAGAGAGTGACTCTTGTCAAACACTAGGAAATAATATTTGCATCTAAAACTGGTGGCTACCTCAGAGCATGTGAACTGGTAATAGGGGCATTTAAGACTAAAACCTTTGTCAAACTTTCATTTTATTCATCCCTTGTGGCTGCACGGGTAATTTGAGCATATTGTTATTACATTAAGAATGCCCCTCTCGCTGCTTCTTCTTTCCACTCCAAATTCCAACTGTAAAGAGTAAATCCATAAAACTGATTCATTTCTTCCCAATGTAGTTACTATGGTGTGAGTTGGGGGGTGGGGGGAGCGACATCCTATTCTAATCAAAATCTTTTCTACAAAGTTTACCTGCATGAATGTCAACAGTGCTGAGACCCCAGAGACAACTGTAAAGGAAATCCATTATTCTGTTTTATTTTTCTTTATATTTGTGTTGGTTTTCCCTTGAAAACCTATTTTATAATTGCAATTTATATCCTACATCTACAATTTCAGGTTTTTCTCTATTCTTTTTTTAATTACCCAACTACTACTACTACTACAGATCATTACTAAAGGTATGCACCCTTCACATTGAAAAAACTAATTTACCAAGCTAAAGGAGAAGGACAAAACATGTTCCTGATACCAGTGGGCAAGTAATGAACTCACTGTTAGCTACTTTTTGATGACAAGATACTGAGCATGCAAATCCATGACTGGCAGCACCATTATTTTGGCAATGCTTTTTTTTTTTTTATCCTGATTTCTACTGTTCCCATAACATTTACATTTCTTGTAATGTTCCAAAGTTTTTTGGAACAATGAACCATCATCACATCTCAGACGTGCTGATGAAGCACCTGCAGCTCACCCAAACCCACAGACACCAGAGGAGTTCAGTACGTAACCTGCAGCCCCTGAAAGGTCTGCAGAACCTCTCATCCCTCAATAAGGACCATCCCCTTACTTTCTGCCTCTCCCAATACACTCTCTCCTCAGCAGGGGAGAGAGGCAACTCTGAGGACTGAGCTGACTGTGCTTTGAAGGGTATTGCAGGACCTCTCCTCTTCCTCCTCCATCATGATTCCCGGACCAGTGACTTCACCCGGAGCTCGCCTGGGGTACCCATGGCAACACACTCCAAAGAATTTTCTTGAGGGGAAATTCAAAACCCCTCTTGTACGAACACATCAATCAGAGGGTGGCAAATGCCCCTCCAAGGAGCAACGCCTCCGCGGGCACTTGGGACAAGTGCAGTTCCCATGGCCCGGCGCGGCAGACAAAGAGCGCTCCGAGGCGGCCGCCCCGAGCCCGGGGGCGCGGTGACACCCGCGGGGAGGAGCCAGACGCGGGCTGCCCCGGGGGCGGGGGAGGGCAGCAGGGGAACTTTATAAGAGCCGCGTCCCGCCAGAAGAGCTGGGGCGTGTGTTTGGTGCGTCTGCGGTTGACGGCGCTCGGAGAGGCGCGGCAGTGGCGGCAACAGCTACTCGGGAGCCCAGAACCGTTAGACGGCTCGGAGCATGGACAACAGCCTCGACAGCCTGGATGTAAGTGCCGGGAGCCGAGCCTGCCGGCGGGGCGGCGCTGGCTGCTCGACGCCGCTGCTCCTCGGCAGCGGGGCGACAGCCCTCGGTCCCCGCCGCGCTCGCCCATGTGCGTGGTGTTTGCAAACAAAGGTGC